>CM041778.1:173984821-174226921 GCA_023374045.1 Limonium bicolor | reverse complement strand
CACTACTCTATTTCCACCACATTCCAGTGTTGGTGTCCAAGACATTTCTACGGATCCATCCATGAAGAAGAAGAGAAGATTTCCTTTTTGGGTTAAGGCTTTGATCAATCTCCTTCTCCCTTATGTAATTCTTCCTTGTTTGAGTGGATGGTGAAGTAGGAATCCTTGTTAGGTTTTGGTTAGGGATGAGTTCTTCCTTGTAAACACTTTGATCATTCAATATTATATTCCACAAGTTTTACTAAGATTCAGATTTCCATATAAGGCGGAATGAGATCGCTACTTATTCTCCTATCTTCTAAATTCCACTTGAGGTTCAAAAGACAAGAGTGTTTTTGGTTAAGGAATCTTAGTGGTCTGTCATCGTTGTTAGATGCAGAGGTGTAGATGACAACACCGAAAGAGTTGAATAACCTTATCCATTTTCATTATTTCAGTCGAATACTGACGAGAGATTGTTGGGTTCGAATTTGGATAGTGAATCCTTGTTTTCGGGGTTCAAAACTGGGATAAAAAATCTCATTTTGTTCATGCCGGGTCTAATGCCGGGTTGGTTGTGTCCGACATATTCAACATCTTTGAATATGTCGTGCATCAACTATCCGGCAGGCTATCCGGCATGTTCATTTGTTCGGGTGATTTCAGAAACTTGATATGTATTGAATGTTCATAGTGGCACCTAGGGTTGATCTAGTCTCGATTCTTACATTTAGATAGATTTTATTTAGTTTCCTTAGTTTAAAATCCATACTTACTTTTCCCCCCTTGGTATAGAATAGGTATTACCGGGATTAGGACTAGTTTTCTATAAGTCCCTTGGGTTCGATACTCTCGGTCGTAATATATTTGCACTATACTCCGATCGGGTTTTATTTGCTACCCGTAGTAGAGTTGTAGGTTTATTTTATATTTATTTTATTTTTTCATTCTTTTGTATATTCATTTTCCCTCTACAGTTTTTCTGTTACCAAATTGGCGCCGTTGCCGGGGACTTGGAATTAGTCCAAGTCCTAAATTCGGTCAAACGCCCTATTCTTTATTTTTTCATTTCTTTCTTTTGATTCTTTGATTTTAATTGTCCATTTTTTTTGGTTGAATATGCCGGGTACAAGGCCGGGTACCCTGTGCCCGGCACATTCAATTTTTTTTATTTTCTTATTCTTTTATTCTTTATTCATGGTTCGATTGGTTTCGTTTCTTTTAAAGTCGAATGGGCCGGATATGATGCCAGATACAATATATCCGGCAATAACGGAAGAAGTCCGATGCCGGGCAGACGACGTCCGGCAATATACCCGGCACATAACGGAATTTAAATCTCATACAGCTACAGTGCTGTTTACATATTTCGTTTTATTCTTAGATCGTCTCTTCTATTTAATTATTTGTTAATATTATTAGGGAGCAATTCTTACATATTTCCCTCTCATTGCTTTTATTTTATTTTTCTTTTAATTTAACTTTTATTCTATGTTCTTTATGTTTCCTTGAGTTAATTTTTATAGATATGCCGGGTTTAAAGCCGGGCAGGCCTAACCCGACAACAGGATGCTCAACGTGCCGCGTCTAAAGCCGGGTGGTATAGACCCGGCCTTATGAAATTCCATATGCCGGATATGACGAACCCGACACTCTAGCCGGCATATCGTGTTTTTTGAAAAAAAAAATAACAGCGGGTAAGTTAAATTTTTACCCTACGCGCCGCACCCCAGTCCAGAACACAGACACCCAGCTCTCCACCCTGGTTCCGTTGCTGCGCTCCATCGCCTGGAACCACCAGTTGCGCCACTCCAATCGCCGCCCAGCCATTTAAGCTGCTGCAGCCCACAATCAACTCCAGACAACGAAAAAAAATAACAGGTTCCTCTATCCCCATTTTTCGAATTCGATTCTTACTGTTGTTTAGTTCAATGTGCTGTTTTTTTTTTGTTAGATTCGTGGCTTAGTATAGTGAATTAGGGATTTCAGAACCTTCTGTAGTTGAGTTATGAGATCTGGTGTGATTCTGTGAGTTTCTAAAAATTCTGGGTTCGAAGTTTGAATGTGCCGGATGTGGTCTGCCCGGCATCATCCGGCATTCTGTTGTTTGCATGTGCCGGATGGATTCTGTCCGGCATTCCGCCCGGCACGAATGTCTAATTAATTTTACTTTGCCTATTGGGATCCTAGTCTTCTGAATTAATGCCTAGGACATTTTTTTGTTGAAAAAAAATCAAATTTGACATCTATTAAGGAGAATCATGGCACGACACCAGGTTATTCAAAATAAACCCAAATTGCTATATCTGTAAGTTAACATTTGATAATTTGTTATGTGTGGTATTCGGTTTTCCTTTCTTTTCCTACAGATGCCTCAGTGACAAAACCATTGCTTCCCAGACGCTTGATTCGGACGAGGATGCCTTCCTTGAGGAGTTGGACGCATCTCTAGGAGAGGCTACTCCAGAGGAGGATGAGGCTGCTCCAGCTCCACCAGAGCCACCTCGTCGTTCTACTAGACAGGCAGGTATGGAGCCTGCCTCCAGTAGTGCTCCTCAGCCTCCACGGAAATCTACGACGGGGCGAAAGAAGAAGTGCCCTTCTCCTGCAGCTCAGAGTGGGCCGGGTTCGACATCCTCAGCACCAGAGCTAGACGACTTCGGGACTCCTCATCCCCTACCTTCCCTTCCCGTCAGAGGACCCGTAGTTCGATCCAGATGGGTTTGTTAGCACTGAGGCCGCCCGCTACTACAATCAATATAAGCAAAAGGGCAAGTGGGTGCAAGAGCGGCGAATTAACCAGACAGTGAGCCAGTTACCTCAGATCATCTCCCCATTCCAGAGGCATGGCTGGCTGGGATTACTAGAGATTGGTCAGAGGCACTTCTACGTCGACCTAGTACGCGAGTTTTATGCTAATGCTGAGTTCCTTGAGCCACCCCAAGTCTCTGAGGTACATATCCGTTCTTATGTTTCTTGTACACACATTTTGATTGTGCCTCATAGCATAGCAGACGCCTTAGGCATAGAGAATGACCAGAGGCAGAGCTCATTCACTAGATAGTTTTTGGCCACTGCCCATGCTGCTATTACTGCCCAGTTTGGATCGCAGACCCGATATATGGATCTGGCCCATACTAAGTCTCGCCCTATGATCCCTTTTACCTTCATCACAAACTTGCAGCTTAGAGTGGCCATGGAAATTATTAGACATAACATTAGGCCTTGTGAGCATGATGAGCTCAATGACATGAATTGTGCCCTTCTTGAGTATCTTCGTGGGCCACCGCCGAGTGATGTTGCAGCTCGATTTCCGGTGCACCGACTGATGTTTGCTCAGTTGGTTCGGGTGATTCTTCATCGAGATACTTAGCGCCCTGTCTTCCCGATGCTACTTCATCACCATATCACTCAGACTCTGAGGGAGGATCAGATTCCACGAGGTCTATAGTATCACCAGGAGTCCTCCCTCATCGACCTCGCACTTATTAGGCGATGGTGGTTTCATGAGTCTGCACTAGGAGAGTATCGGTATGTTCCTTCAGTGCAGAGGCCTAGGGCCAATGCCGCTGCTCAGGACTATCCGAGCTATGAGGGATCTGAGCCCCAGTTGATGCTACCCCGCCTACCTCCTCCACTCCTCAGACTTCTGCCCCCGCTCCTAACTTGGGTCCCCTTTATGAGAGGATGGACCATTTTCAGCAGACCCTTGATCAGCAGCGGCAGTCCTTCGATGTATACCGACAGTCTCAACAGGATACCTGGACTGATTACGAGGCCTTCCGGGCTAGCTATGAGGGGTATCGTTCTGAGGTTACTAGCCGGTTTGAGACAGTGGAGCATCACCAGCAGGAGATGGCCGTAGGTCAGCAGGTATTTCAGGAGCAGGTCACCCAGCGCCAGGAGGAGCATGAGCGGCGAGTAGATGACCGCTTTACGCTCGCAGTTGACAGACTTGACCGCTCCAGGGTGTAGACACCAAAAATTCTCACCCTATAAAGCAAATTGCGAAATAATGAATATAATAAGAGGGGTCGTCGCCTTTCTTTTTCTTTTTTTTTAGCGTGCGTGCCAAAATGAAGCCACCTTTTAATAAGCTTTCGAACTGATTTTTCAAGCATTTTAGAAAAACAGGCCAATCTTCTACAAAAAGTTTCCAACGACATTTCTGTTTCAAAGCCATCCCTTTTGTTTATTCACTTATTTTACAATCTTATTCTTATTTATATTCCATTCATTTATTTATTCGTCTATCCACTTTTTCTTATTTATTTTATTTTATTTGCCATTAACATTAGTGGTTTTATTGTCATTTCAATTTATACAATTTTATTTTCAGCTCACAAACATAATCCACACTTGATTGAAGTCTGGTCCAGCCCAGTTCCTTAAACCAATTCCACCTCCAAACATTGGACCTAGAGGCCCAAACAAAAGCCCAAACTCACTCAAAAACCCTAAACCCCACCCTCTCATTATAAAAAACAACTTGTACAGTAGAGAGCAAGGGGTAGCCGCACAAATCCGACAGTTGTCTCGTTTTTTCCTGACTTTTTTTCTATTCTCCTTCGAGCTGATAAAGGAACGACTCTGCTCTTCATTTTCTGATGATCGGAAACCTTGCAAACCCACATTGATGACCAAGAGGCAACAGTAGCCGCATCAATATTCTTTTCTTGCTCCATCCACAAACTGTCCGCCCTTCCTTCTTCTTGGTCTTCGTCCTGAAAAAATCAAAATACAACAAGCATCCGACATACAAATCCGAGAGTAGTCGACTACCTCACCGAACTTCACTCTCTTCTTCTGCGCCTGTTCTTCTTCAACAACAGCAAAAAAAGTCAAAATCTATACTCTGAGAATTCCCATGGCGATGCTAGAAGATCCCGATACCCACATCTGAAACCATTCGTCCACCCAGCTCTATCTTGAAGGCACCTTTCTCTGTGACTTATCCCTCTCGATCATGTTCTTCTTCTTTCCTCATCCTCAAAAGCCGAAAACCTTGGTGGAGATACTCAATCTCTCGCCATCTAATTTTGTCCGCTTCCCACCTCCCGGAATCAGAGTCTTTCAATCAAAAATTGTCTTAGAATCAGCTAGCAATACGTCACGATCATTCATGTCCTCTCCAAGCGATTACAATTTCTCCGATCAGCCTCCAAGACATCTTCTCTTCCTTGCTTCTTGATCCCCATTACTAAAGTCCTTTCGGATAGTGAAGGTACTTCCCCCTTTGTAAAATTTTCTCATCTGCAAGACCAAGATGAAAAAAAAATATATACAACGAAAGGGAAGCCGCGCGTGCGAGCTGCTGAGATGACGAAAATCCCCGAAACTTCAATGTTGCTATCTGCTTTGTTGGTTTGTATGTTGTGCGAATCAGGGCATTCCAAAAATTATGGGTTGTAACAATGAAGAGATGTGCGATCGCAGTGGTTCTGGGAATGATGTTGAGATTGAAAATCTCGGTCGTTTTGCTGTCAAGGAACACAACCCGGAGGATTTACGACGCCAAAATCTGGGTGAGGCCATGGATAAACTTCAAGAAGCTCGAGGAGTTCAAACCTTCACCTATGATTCTCTGCAGACTTGCTGCTTAACCTTGGTATCATGTAAGACGACTTTCACACTCCGGTTTGGTATTTAACCGTAACCTAAAAAAATCTCTTAAATTCATTAGGTTTAACATGTTATTACGTTCTGAAAGCATACGCTTGGTATCGATGATTATTCAGTTTATCGCGTTTGTGTTTGGGTTTAGGCGAGCCGATAATCCTTTCAGTTTTGTTCATACTCGCTGAGACTTTGTACTACGATTTAGAGATCGAGTATATCTCTTATGGCTTGAACTATATTTTATTTGTACTTGCGTTCATTTGCGCTGGGTTTAAGGAGGAGGGTATAATTCTTTTCGGTTTGTGTTGTGCATCGATTCTGAGTTTGTTGGGCTTTTGATTAACGTGAAATTTGTAGACGACGGAGTTGGCATTTTGAACTCAATTCCAGTTCATAAACAAAAGTAGAGATAGGTTTTGAGCTCAATTCCTGTTCGTAGACAAAAGTAGAGATGAATTTCCCCCCCCCCTGATTTCTTCATCTGGGGCTTTATTGTCGGTCATGAACTTTTGATTAGGCTGAACCTCACTAGCCATGAATTTCTGTTGGGTTTCGATTCCGACTTGTGATTGCCGAATGCTACTTTCGTTCACTTTAAACTTGCTAATTCAGGAGTTTGCTTATATTGGGTTTATTAGGAAGACCTCTTTTGCGCTGTTTGCTTATTACCTTTCATGTTTTTGACCGAGGTTTGTCTTGGATTTGACCCTGGGTTTATCAAACCATGGATTCTGGGTTTACATCTGCTCATTATTGCTGAGACGGGATTATAAGCGTTGGACCTTCTACTTGGCTGGTTTCTATTTTCTTCCTATATTCAATTGAATGATAAACAGGGACAGGCCACCCCTTGGTTAGTGTTCTATCTTCTATAACTCTTTCTTGATCAGAGTTTGATTTCAATGTCACATTAGTTCAATCCTCACTTGTGATGTGTTAAACTTTCTTTCATGCAGCTACTCTTGATTGTTGTTTTGTCAAATTTTTATGGTTATTGTTGTCTGCCTTTGCTTCGCTTCTGTCACTTCTTGATTCAATTTATAAATAGGTATTACATGTGGCCTTAGAAAGCCCATTAGGTCACCCCTTTGTAGAAAAACCTTAGGTTTGGGTATCCTCAATGCATACGGGTCCTAGACACGGTCCATGTAAGGAATACCCGTTTCCTCAAAAGTTTTCAAATCATCCCTTAATGTCAGAATAAAATGCACAATCAACATTCCAATTCTAATAAAAAATCATCAAATTTCATTTCAAAAATCAGTCAATTTCAAAATCTAAACATCAATTCACTTCAAATGCTAAATAAAGCCCAATTCGAGGCCCATTCCAAAGCCTAATTCGAGGCCCATTTCAAAGCCCAATCGAGGCCCAAATCTAGCCTACTTTTCCAAGGTCCAATCTGGCCCATCTTCCAAGGCCCAATCTGGCCCATCTTCCAAGGCCCAATCTGGCCCATCTTCCAAGGCCCAATCTGGCCCATCTTCCAAGGCCCAAACTGGCCCATCTTCCAAGGTCCAATCTGGCCCATCTTCCAAGGCCCAACCCGGCCCATTTTCCAAGGCCCAACCCGGCCCATTTTTCCAAGGCCCAACCCGGCCCATTTTTCATGGTCCAACCCGGCCCGCTCCGAGGCCCAAACCAGGCCCATTAGCTCAAATTTGACCTACAACTTCAACTCAATCCCAATTCTTCTCAATTTCGATCCAAAATCGATTTAATTTCAATTCAAATCCAATTCCAATAAAAATTCATTCCAATTTTAAATGGATTCCAATTCATCCAATTCATTCAATTCAATTCAAAATTCATTTCAATTCAATTCATTCTAACTTCAATTCAAAATTCATTCCAATTCAATCTCATTCTCAATTCAATTCTACATTCAAATTCAATTCCAATTCCAATTCAACTCCAACACAAGTTCATCTCAATTCAATCCCAAACTCATTCAAATCCAAATTCATTTCAATTTTAATTCAAATCAATATTCATTCAACCCCGACTTAACTTCAATTTCAATCCCATTCCAATTTCTCCTACACTCTAAATGTCTCATAGACCCGAGTGTCTCACAGACTTTGTTATTCCAATGATTCGAATGTCTCACAGACCTGAGCATCTCACAGACCCGAGCGTCTCACAGATCCAAGCGTCTCACAGACTTCGACATCTCAAGGTTTCAAACGTCTCACAGACCTGAACGTCTCACAGACTAGTATCCCAAACCCGAAACTCCTCAAAACTCCGAACCCTTCTGAGTCTCAAACACCTCAAATGTCTTCAAACTTCACAAACATTAAAACTTCCAAAACCCAAAATCCTGAACTACGTAAGGTCTGATCTCAACAGGGAGTTGAGTACGTAGGCAACCCACACAGGGTGCGACCCTACATCAATCAAAATGCCATTTTCACTCAGCCATCTCACCTCCGAACAACCCCGTATTGTCTCACAGACCCGAGCGTCTCACAGACTTTGTCATCCCAATGACTTGAATGTCTCACAGACCCGAATATCTCACAGACCCGAGCGTCTCACAGATTCGAGCGTCTCACAGACTTCGACATCTCAAGGTTTCAAACGTCTCATAGACCCGAGCGTCTCACAGACTACCCCCTCAAACCCGAAACTTCAAACATCTCCAAAATCCTGAACTACGTAAGGTCTGATCTCGACAGGGAGTTGAGTACAGGCAACCCATCTAGGGTGCGACCCCATTCCAAACAAAAACTCTTTCCCCCTCTAAGGTGGCTTTCATATCTCTCAAACACTCAAACCTTCTTCGGCTCCCACAAACTTTAAACCATCAGACTTCAAGTCTTGTCTATTCACTCAACCTCTGACTCTTTCCAAATCTTCATTCTATACTCATCCGAATTCGTCAATTCTTCTTCTTGGCACTAGCTTGGCAGAAAAGCTTGCCTCATCCACTCGTTTACTCTCTTCCCATCCTAATCCTATCCTTGGCTTTTAATTGAATCTCTCTAATAAGGTTTTGAAAGAAGACAATCCCGACAATTGGAGACCGA
This sequence comes from Limonium bicolor, assembly GCA_023374045.1. Taxonomy (NCBI): domain Eukaryota; kingdom Viridiplantae; phylum Streptophyta; class Magnoliopsida; order Caryophyllales; family Plumbaginaceae; genus Limonium; species Limonium bicolor. The sequence continues at coordinate 174,218,291 of CM041778.1, read as the reverse complement.
GGTTTCCTCGGGCACCAATCCGAAGACGTGGTCATTGCCACTTCTGAGGGGTGTAACCCAGTGCGAACCCACAATAGAATATCTGCAAATGACCAGATAGTCCCTATCCATAGGCAATAAATCATCAGAGTCAATTAACGGTTCTTAGAACCCTTCTCCTCCCTTCCTAGTTCCTTAGGTCAAACTAGGTGGCGACTCTAGTCAATTCCGCCTTATAGAGGCATAAGTCCGCGTGGAGCCCATCGAGAGCGGGTGTAGTGTTCACTAACACTCCCCCTTTATGCTTTCCGAGAAAGACGGACGATAGAGTAGGTATTTGAGGGATGCCATGAATAACGGGTTTTCACCCTCCACAGAATGGCATTTTAGGATCTAGGCTTTTCAGTCAGACCATATTTAGATAGACCCCCCCCCCCATACCGAAAAATCACCCTCCACAGAATGGCGACTCTGCTGGGGAAAACTTGAGTAAGTTTTTCTCATAAACTTGGTCAAGGAAGACTGAACTCCATCCACAATTGTCAGGATTCCCCAACTTCTTTCAAAACCTTCAAGAGATTCATTCTAAAGCCGCTAGGACTATCCTACTCCACACTTAGAGTGTGTACTGAGAGGATAGTTAGGATGAAAGTCTAGAGTTCGAGATTGGCCTTGAGTGCCATATGTGTGCTTTACCATTTGTATGCTTCACTTTTGTGTGTTTATTGTTGTGTGTCTACTGTCTTATGTTTACTGCTCTTCATGCATGACATAATATTTATTGCTTATTTATTGCTTTTGTAAATGGGGCCTTCCTAGAAGGAGTCAACCCATTGTTGCATCGGGTAGCATAGGACATGCATTCCTCTGTGTCACCCGATTTGTCCACGAGTCACGGGATCCCAACCGGTCCCACGGTTGATTCCCCATGAGTTGGGTCCTTCCTAGAAGGAGTTAACCCACGAGGTAACATGGTCCAAGACCTACGCCTTGAAGCTCATGATCCAAACATATCCTCCATTACCCGATCTAAGCCAGCATATAGTGAGCCATGAGCCTTCAGTGTCCAGCTGCCTGGTCCAGTGTCTAGGACGGGTTTTATGGGTAGTCACCCCCTTGTATGCCGCCTGTCTGACCACCCACTGTGTTACCCTGAAGATTGCATGGGCTCAATTCTCCATGATTCCTCTGCACCACGGGTGTCTTTAAAGCCCAATGTCGCGCTACAAATTCATAGCGGATCCCGTATTTACGGATACCCATACATGACAAAGCGTAGTCAGCGAATAATTTGGACTTTAGACACACCTTATCGTGCAGACGATGGGAGACCTGTTCCCGCAGTACTTCTCCAAGTTTCCCGAAAAGTGAGTATGTTTGATAATCCCCGGCCGTGGCTCGTGTGACTGTATCACTTCGGGTATCCTGACCTTTCGAACTTAAGCACTCCGGACTTTCTTGATGACGTGCCCCACAAGGCATAACAGAGATAAATCCCGAGAGATGAACAGTGAAGGGATGACGGTTCCCCGGTGGTATGGAAGCATTGATTGACCTGGAAGGTGATTATCCCAATCATTCACACTCAGCTCCACAAAAAATCAGCCACGATTTTTATTTTACACTTACATGTATGTGTGATCACGTTTCAAAAATTGGCAAAAAAAAAAACCAGCTCAAACACTCCAATGAAATATCTTCAAAGTCGTCCATTTCAAATGATTTCAAAAAACAATGATTTCAAAATTGTTATTTCCAAAACGGTTTCAATCAAAGTCTTCTAGAAAACAACTTTGTCAAACGGTTTGCAAAGAATAGATGTTTTCACAAATGTAGTTTCAAAAACTATTTTCACAAACAGATTTCAAGAAAACCTTCTTACACAAACGAATTTCGGAACAACATTTTTCATGGATCATATTTCAATATAGTTTTCGAAAACAGTTTTCAAAATTGATTTTCACAAACAGATTTTAAGAAAACCTACTTTACACAAACGAATTTCGGAACAAACATTTTTCATGGATCATATTTCAATATAGTTTTCAAAACAGTTTTCAAAATTGATTTTCACAAACAAATTTTAAGAAAACCTACTTTACACAAACGAATTTCGGAACAAACATTTTTCATGGATCATATTTCAAAATAGTTTTCGAAACAGTTTTCAAAATTGATTTTCACAAAATGTATTTCAAAATAAATGATTTAGTCCCCATGTCGTGACCCGCTATTTTTGAAGTTCAACCCACCTTCAGGAGCACGGTCTTACCGTGGAGTGTACTAGTCATTTCGTGTTTTCACAAATGGTGGATTTTCACAAAGAATATATGCTCGATCATTCACCTTTCCTTTCTCAAAAAATGCCCCTATTTTCCTTCACACAGCAAGTGGGATGCATGAAGATCAACGACGATTCGAGCCAAAATTAGAGTGCACCAACCCGAGTCGAGCGACATGAAGATCAGAAACAACCTTTCGAGTTCGAAGCTGCAAAGGGTCAGAAGAGCACCAACCAGTTTCTCTTGATCATAGTGTCACCTTTACCGAACACGAGAGACGAGCGAACGGCCAATCAAGAGCCCGCACATGATTGAGCAGACAGTCAGAAGCTCAAGGACGAAGCAGAAGAATTCGGGAGCAGTTTTATAAGCTCAAAATCCCCATTTAATGACTTTTAAAATTGATGTATAGGTTTTCCCCTAGCATTCTTTTCTCTCTTGTCAAATTCTGAATAGACTTTGTGTATAGGTTGTACATTCCCTTTGAATTTATTTAGATCAATGTGTATAGGGTTCCCCACTCCCTATTTTTATTTGCGAATGACCAAGCGTCAAAATTCCTATTGAGAAAATCCACCACTTCGAAAACACGTATTTTAAAACTGTTTTTTTTCTCTCTAAGACTTGATTTCTTGTAGCACATACGAATTGCTTTTTCCCATCTTCGGTCATTTCATATTCATTAATCATGCATAAATCACACCCATCTCAGAAAATTGCATAATCACAGGTTGCATTCTCAACACATCACACACAAACATTCATTCATTTTTCAAGCGTACTAACATTCGCATCTGTCAGATTCTTCTTTGATGACCGTTTTGCAGGTGATTAACCGCGTTTGCCCACGAGTGAAAGCGTGACCCTCAAAGCGATAGCAAGAAATACTAGGGATTCAAGCATCTTCCCATTCGGCATGCCATGTACATAGAGACTAACACCAACAAAAGAGCATATACCAATAAATCATACATCCAAAAAATCATATACCCAAAAAAAATCCCAAATAAAAGAAAAGCATACATCCAAAATCCAAAAAAAATCGTACATCCAAAAAAATCCCAAAAAAGCATACGTTCAAAAATCCCCAAAAAAATGCAGTCAATGTCATATATTATGGGGCCACCATGCGGGAGTTGTCACTCCCTAAAATTCCAAAACTCGAGGAGCCAATCACCAACCCGACCTCATTGGAGAATTACTTCTTCAACAACAATCACCACAACTCGACCGTCTTCAGAGCCAATCGTGACGGGATGAGCTTCATGAACTGTGAGCTGAATTTGACCCAAGCGAGACTAGGTGTAGCCTTACCACTCATGCATTGCATCCAAAAAGAAAAACACAAAAAAAAACACACACACACATTTGGTCAAAATTCAAAGTCAGCCATCTCCATTCATCATTTTCAGCATTTCATGCATCATATGTACATAGTAGTTCCATATTACCACAACACATTGCATGGTAGATGTACTGCATACACTCATATCGAAACGACATCTTTGGGGAAAATCTTGAGAGATTGATTGAACAGCATGCCTGAATCACTAAACTCTCGACCCGTCAATGAACACAAGGGTCAAATCAAAATCAGCACCACGAACCAAGTGAGTAGTGTGCGAAGAGCGGTATTTTCCTTTGAATTTCAAATGAATGTTTTGGACAATCCATTGAGCGATGAGGGAAGATAGAGCGAGTCCACAGAGGTAAAACCACGAGCGACTTGTGCTTTCCTTCAGCACATGGAGAGGCACAATTCATAGTGAGATCTGTGTCGATAAACGAGATACGAACTGTGATTCATGCAAAGATCCGAGAATAGTAAGAAAACAATCATTGACTAATGAGAATGACGAGGCACTTAGGAATAAAAATCCCCACAAAACCAAAAAGCTTTGACTGCCCTGTACATAATCCCTTAGTGAGCCCCACTGAGCCTTTCACGATAAACCTTTTTTCTCTGAACTCCACAACATGCCAACCCACGTACATATACTTACTTACCCTTGCAATAGAGGATCTCAAAGGAGCCAGAGCCATGGTCTCTCCCACACCATCTTTCACAAAAACAACAAATGAAATGTTTGAAGAAATTAGTGAGTCAAGGAAACTCCAAAGCCAAACACCAAAAAAGAACACTGAAAATGTTCAAAAAGATCGATGAGTCAATGCAACTCCAAAGTTGAATGCCAAAATACAAAGCAGAGAATGCTTGAAAAAGTTGATGAGCCAAATGCAATTTCAAAAACACAAAAATGAGAAGAAAGTTCAAATCGTACGCCAGAAGAGGCAAGAAGGAGAAATCCAGATCAAGACCAGTGATGTCTCATAGAAATCAATAAAAAGGTTATCAAAACCTGTCTAATCATTCCACCCATGACGAAGGCGAAACATGTCCTCTATTGCGCAAAAGCTCCACAACTCCCCAAACAAATCCTCCAGTCCCGTGTGACATACATCATACCCCTCAGCCCCATTATAACCCAATAAAAGACCTCTGACAAGTCAATGAGCGTTAACTGAAAGTATCGGATCTGAAACATGAATCATAAGCTTCGTACTTGTTATCAACATGTCCCATCATACCAAAGGGACCATGAGCGAATGAGTGTGACCTCACCAACAAGGTCTTCTGAGTGTGAGTGACTCTTTGATTCAAGCACCAAATCGTAAACAACCTACCCCACTGCAGGTGAGAAACTTGCGAGGATCGGAAAGTTCATAACCTCGAAAAGAAATTCTCAGGAAAATATTGCTCTGAGCATCAAGAGTATCATCACGACATTAGCACAACGGCCATACTCACGAGAGATTGACCCGCATCCCTCCGTGAGAGTAAAGTGATTCACGCATTCGAGCTCAACAATCACTTAAGATCGAACCGAAGATGTCTTATATTCGTAAACCTCATATTAATAGAGATAGAACCGTACCTTCTCTCGAAAAAAAAACTGCACATGCATTTTGCATATCTTCTAGCATTTAGTATTTGCATGCATCATAACCACTTCATTTTCAACATCCGACTGGTAAAAACTCCACCTAGTCTCGCTGAAAGTCGACTTCAGTTGCAGCTGTTGAAGCATAACTTTTGATGTCAACCGGAGCCATCCTGGGCTATCACCGAGCTACATCAAACCATTCAAGAGCTATCTGGAGCCACACGAAGACCATCCCGGTCACATCCACTGCCATACTCAATCCCTTTCGACACCGCTTCTAAAGCCAATCTGGAGCCATACAGGGGCCACCCTCAAAACATTGAGACCATCCCTAGAGCAACACGGGAGCCATCCCAACAGTTCAAGAACAATACAGAAGCCACTTCAAATCTCTGTCGGAGCCATTTCGTCACCAAGACCTTGCTCACAGAGTATCGAACTACGTATGGTCTGATCTCAATATGGAATTGAGTACGTAGGCAGCCCGCCCAGGGTGCGACCACATCAAAGGCAAAAACTTTCCTTTTCCCCTCGGTGTCATTAAAGTGAACCAACCAAAGCATTGTCATGCTCAATCAGCACAAGGTCATCCCGGAGCCATCTATGGAAATCCTGGAACCATGTTGGGAACTCCCAACAAAGTCATGCAACTGTTTTTCATCATTCACTCGTAAAAAACCATTCACTCACTACAAAGTCCATAACAAATCCCGTCAAACAACAATAAATCCATCATCGGAGCCATCAAACCATCCTGAAAAAAAAAATCTCAAGGCAAATTAAAGCTCACAAACTGCCACAAAATCACCAACCATGTCAAACCCACCAACCACCCCGAGACCATTGGTCACACCGGAGCCATCAGTGAATACCGGAGCCATCAACGCATGCTGGAGCCATCTCAGATCCTTGAAGCCATGCCGGAGCCACCGGAGCCATCCCGAAGTTTTGATTGTAACTCTGAAGCCATCTGCTCACACAAAAACCTACACCCACAAACAGGGAGTTTAATTCAATTAATACATTGGTTAATCACCTCACATCACATATCATCTGCATATACCCATAAAATTTGCTCACTATTTGACGCATCTTTACACCTGCTAGACAGCTATTGCGCTACTAGTACGGTCGCCTTTCATTTTACACCTGCTAGACAGCTATTGCGCTACTAGTACGGTCGCCTTTCATTTTACACCCGCTAGACAGCTATTGCGCTACTAGTGCGGTCAAATTTTTTTGTTTTACACCTGCTAGGAAGCTATTGCGCTGCTAGTACGGTCGCCTTTCATTTTACACCCGCTAGACAGCTATTGCGCTACTAGTGCGGTCGAATTTTTTGTTTTACACCTGCTAGACAGCTATTGCGCTACTAGTACGGTCGCCTTTCATTTTACACCTGCTAGACAGCTATTGCGCTACTAGTACGGTCACCTTTCATTTTACACCTGCTAGACAGCTATTGCGCTACTAGTACGGTCGCCTTTCATTTTACACCTGCTAGACAGCTATTGCGCTACTAGTACGGTCGCCTTTCATTTTACACCTGCTAGACAGCTATTGCGCTACTAGTACGGTCGCCTTTCATTTTAGACCTGCTAGACAGCTATTGCGCTACTAGTACGGTCGCCTTTCATTTTACACCTGCTAGACAGCTATTGCGCTACTAGTACGGTCGCCTTTCATTTTACACCTGCTAGACAGCTATTGCGCTACTAGTACGTCGCCTTTCATTTTACACCTGCTAGACAGCTATTGCGCTACTAGTACGGTCGCCTTTCATTTTACACCTGCTAGACAGCTATTGCGCTACTAGTACGGTCGCCTTTCATTTTAGACCTGCTAGACAGCTATTGCGCTACTAGTACGGTCGCCTTTCATTTTACACCTACTAGACAGCTATTGCGCTACTAGTACGGTCGCCTTTCATTTTACACCTGCTAGACAGCTATTGCGCTACTAGTACGGTCGCCTTTCATTTTACACTGCTAGGCAGCTATTACGCTACTAGTGCGGTCCCGCCGTTTTTCCTCCACTAGGCAGCTATTACGCTACTAGTACGAGATCGTTCATTTCATAACCCACTAGGCAGCTATTACGCTACTAGTGCGGTCCCGCCATTTTTCCTCCACTAGGCAGCTATTACGCTACTAGTGCGAGATCGTTCATTTCATAACCCACTAGGCAGCTATTACGCTACTAGTGCGGTCCCGCCGTTTTTCCTCCACTAGGCAGCTATTACGCTACTAGTACGAGATCGTTCATTTCATAACCCACTAGGCAGCTATTACGCTACTAGTGCGGTCCCGCCGTTTTTCCTCCACTAGGCAGCTATTACGCTACTAGTGCGAGATCGTTCATTTCATAACCCACTAGGCAGCTATTACGCTACTAGTGCGGTCCCGCCGTTTTTCCTCCACTAAGCAGCTATTACGCTACTAGTACGAGATCGTTCATTTCATAACCCACTAGGCAGCTATTACGCTACTAGTGCGGTCCCGCCGTTTTTCCTCCACTAGGCAGCTATTACGCTACTAGTGCGAGATCGTTCATTTCATAACCCACTAGGCAGCTATTACGCTACTAGTGCGGTCCCGCCGCTTTTCCTCCACTAGGCAGCTATTACGCTACTAGTACGAGATCGTTCATTTCATAACCCACTAGGCAGCTATTACGCTACTAGTGCGGTCCCGCCGTTTTTCCTCCACTAGGCAGCTATTACGCTACTAGTGCGAGATCGTTCATTTCATAACCCACTAGGCAGCTATTACGCTACTAGTGCGGTCCCGCCGTTTTTCCTCCACTAAGCAGCTATTACGCTACTAGTGCGAGATCGTTCATTTCATAACCCACTAGGCAGCTACTACGCTACTAGTGCGGTCCCGCCGTTTTTCCTCCACTAGCAGCAGCTATTACGCTACTAGTGCGAGATCGTTCATTTCATAACCCACTAGGCAGCTATTACGCTACTAGTGCGGTCCCGCCGTTTTTCCTCCACTAGGCAGCTATTACGCTACTAGTGCGAGATCGTTCATTTCATAACCTACTAGGCAGCTATTACGCTACTAGTGCGGTCCCGCCGTTTTTCCTCCACTAGGCAGCTATTACGCTACTAGTGCGAGATCGTTCATCTCATAACCTACTAGGCAGCTATTACGCTACTAGTGTGGTCCCGCCGTTTTTCCTTCACTAGGCAGCTATTACGTTACTAGTGCGAGATCGTTCATTTCATAACCTACTAGGCAGCTATTACGCTACTAGTGTGGTCCCGCCGTTTTTCCTTCACTAGGCAGCTATTACGCTACTAGCGCAAGATCGTTTCACATCCACCTGCTAGGCAGCTATTACGCTACTAGTATGGTACTCTTTCAAAGTATTATAGGCTCATCATAAGTCCTATAGCTAGATATCAAGAGGTCTAGTTGAGGCACTCCTAAGTCCTCGTACTTTCAATCGCATTCTAGACCCGTCATAAGCCCTAGGACTGGATATCAAGAGGTCCAGTTGAGGCACTCCTAAGTCCTCGTACTTTCAATCGCATTCTAGGCCCGTCATAAGCCCTAGGACTGGATATCAAGAGGTCCAGTTGAGGCACTCCTAAGCCCTCGTGCACCTTAAATCAAATCGGGTTGTTGGTATTATAGGCTCGTCATAAGTCCTATAGCTAGATGTCAAGAGGTCTAGTTGAGGCACTCCTAAGTCCTCGTACTTTCAATCGCATTCTAGGCCCGTCATAAGCCCTAGGACTGGATATCAAGAGGTCCAGTTGAGGCACTCCTAAGCCCTCGTGCACCTTAAATCAAATCGTGTTGTTGGTATTATAGGCTCGTCATAAGTCCTATAGCTAGATGTCAAGAGGTCTAGTTGAGGCACTCCTAAGTCCTCGTACTTTCAATCGCATTCTAGGCCCGTCATAAGCCCTAGGACTGGATATCAAGAGGTCCAGTTGAGGCACTCCTAAGCCCTCGTGCATCTTAAATCAAATCGGGTTGTTGGTATTATAGGCTCGTCATAAGTCCTATAGCTAGATATCAAGAGGTCTAGTTGAGGCACTCCTAAGTCCTCGTACTTTCAATCGCATTCTAGGCCCATCATAAGCCCTAGGACTGGATATCAAGAGGTCCAGTTGAGGCACTCCTAAGCCCTCGTGCACCTTAAATCAAATCGGGTTGTTGGTATTATAGGCTCGTCATAAGTCCTATAGCTAGATGTCAAGAGGTCTAGTTGAGGCTCGTCATAAGTCCTCGTGCACCCCAATCCAACCCTATTGTCAGTATCCTAGGCTCGTCATAAGTCCTAGGGTTAGATATCAAGAGGTCTAACTGAGGCTCGTCATAAGTCCTCATGCTTTCAATCGCCTTCACACACTCATGGTCGCATCCCAATGTACCACTAAACCGTAGTGAGAATTTTTGGACAATCCATTGAGCGATGAGGGAAGATAGAGCGAGTCCACAGAGGTAAAACCACGAGCGACTTGTGCTTTCCTTCAGCACATGGAGAGGCACAATTCATAGTGAGATCTGTGTCGATAAACGAGATACGAACTGTGATTCATGCAAAGATCCGAGAATAGTAAGAAAACAATCATTGACTAATGAGAATGACGAGGCACTTAGGAATAAAAATCCCCACAAATCCAAAAAGCTTTGACTGCCCTGTACATAATCCCTTAGTGAGCCCCACTGAGCCTTTCACGATAAACCTTTTTTCTCTGAACTCCACAACATGCCAACCCACGTACATATACTTACTTACCCTTGCAATAGAGGATCTCAAAGGAGCCAGAGCCATGGTCTCTCCCACACCATCTTTCACAAAAACAACAAATGAAATGTTTGAAGAAATTAGTGAGTCAAGGAAACTCCAAAGCCAAACACCAAAAAAGAACACTGAAAATGTTCAAAAAGATCGATGAGTCAATGCAACTCCAAAGTTGAATGCCAAAATACAAAGCAGAGAATGCTTGAAAAAGTTGATGAGCCAAATGCAATTTCAAAAACACAAAAATGAGAAGAAAGTTCAAATCGTACGCCAGAAGAGGCAAGAAGGAGAAATCCAGATCAAGACCAGTGATGTCTCATAGAAATCATAAAAAGGTTATCAAAACCTGTCTAATCATTCCACCCATGACAAAGGCGAAACATGTCCTCTATTGCGCAAAAGCTCCACAACCCCAAACAAATCCTCCAGTCCCGTGTGTGACATACATCATACCCCTCAGCCCCATTATAACCCAATAAAAGACCTCTGACAAGTCAATGAGCGTTAACTGAAAGTATCGGATCTGAAACATGAATCATAAGCTTCGTACTTGTTATCAACATGTCCCATCATACCAAAGGGACCATGAGCGAATGAGTGTGACCTCACCAACAAGGTCTTCTGAGTGTGAGTGACTCTTTGATTCAAGCACCAAATCGTAAACAACCTACCCCACTGCAGGTGAGAAACTTGCGAGGATCGGAAAGTTCATAACCTCGAAAAGAAATTCTCAGGAAAATATTGCTCTGAGCATCAAGAGTATCATCACGACATTAGCACACACGGCCATACTCACGAGAGATTGACCCGCATCCCTCCGTGAGAGTAAAGTGATTCACGCATTCGAGCTCAACAATCACTTAAGATCGAACCGAAGATGTCTTATATTCGTAAACCTCATATTAATAGAGATAGAACCGTACCTTCTCTCGAAAAAAAAAACTGCACATGCATTTTGCATATCTTCTAGCATTTAGTATTTGCATGCATCATAACCACTTCATTTTCAACATCCGACTGGTAAAAACTCCACCTAGTCTCGCTGAAAGTAGTCGACTTCAGTTGCAGCTGTTGAAGCATAACTTTTGATGTCAACCGGAGCCATCCTGGGCTATCACCGAGCTACATCAAACCATTCAAGAGCTATCTGGAGCCACACGAAGACCATCCCGGTCACATCCACTGCCATACTCAATCCCTTTCGACACCGCTTCTAAAGCCAATCTGGAGCCATACAGGGGCCACCCTCAAAACATTGAGACCATCCCTAGAGCAACACGGGAGCCATCCCAACAGTTCAAGAACAATACAGAAGCCACTTCAAATCTCTGTCGGAGCCATTTCGTCACCAAGACCTTGCTCACAGAGTATCGAACTAGTATGGTCTGATCTCAATATGGAATTGAGTACGTAGGCAGCCCGCCCAGGGTGCGACCACATCAAAGGCAAAAACTTTCCTTTTCCCCTCGGTGTCATTAAAGTGAACCAACCAAAGCATTGTCATGCTCAATCAGCACAAGGTCATCCCGGAGCCATCTATGGAAATCCTGGAACCATGTTGGGAACTCCCAACAAAGTCATGCAACTGTTTTTCATCATTCACTCGTAAAAAACCATTCACTCACTACAAAGTCCATAACAAATCCCGTCAAACAACAATAAATCCATCATCGGAGCCATCAAACCATCCTGAAAAAAAAATCTCAAGGCAAATAAAGCTCACAAACTGCCACAAATCACCAACCATGTCAAACCCACCAACCACCCCGAGACCATTGGTCACACCGGAGCCATCAGTGAATACCGGAGCCATCAGTGAATACGGAGCCATCAACGCATGCTGGAGCCATCTCAGATCCTTGAAGCCATGCCGGAGCCACCGGAGCCATCCCGAAGTTTTGATTGTAACTCTGAAGCCATCTGCTCACACAAAAACCTACACCCACAAACAGGGAGTTTAATTCAATTAATACATGGTTAATCACCTCACATCACATATCATCTGCATATACCCATAAAATTTGCTCACTATTTGACGCATCTTTACACCTGCTAGACAGCTATTGCGCTACTAGTACGGTCGCCTTCATTTACACCTGCTAGACAGCTATTGCGCTACTAGTACGGTCGCCTTTCATTTTACCCGCTAGACAGCTATTGCGCTACTAGTGCGGTCAAATTTTTTGTTTTACACCTGCTAGGAAGCTATTGCGCTGCTAGTACGGTCGCCTTTCATTTTACACCCGCTAGACAGCTATTGCGCTAGTGCGGTCGAATTTTTGTTTTACACCTGCTAGACAGCTATTGCGCTACTAGTACGGTCGCCTTTCATTTTACACCTGCTAGACAGTTGCGCTACTAGTACGGTCACCTTTCATTTTACACCTGCTAGACAGCTATTGCGCTACTAGTACGGTCGCCTTTCATTTTACACCTGCTAGACAGCTATTGCGCTACTAGTACGGTCGCCTTTCATTTTACACCTGCTAGACAGCTATTGCGCTACTAGTACGGTCGCCTTCATTTTAGACCTGCTAGACAGCTATTGCGCTACTAGTACGGTCGCCTTTCATTTTACACCTGCTAGACAGCTATTGCGCTACTAGTACGGTCGCCTTTCATTTTACACCTGCTAGATAGCTATTGCGCTACTAGTACGGTCGCCTTTCATTTTACACCTGCTAGACAGCTATTGCGCTACTAGTACGGTCGCCTTTCATTTTACACCTGCTAGACAGCTATTGCGCTAGTACGGTCGCCTTTCATTTTAGACCTGCTAGACAGCTATTGCGCTACTAGTACGGTCGCCTTTCATTTTACACCTACTAGACAGCTATTGCGCTACTAGTACGGTCGCCTTTCATTTTACACCTGCTAGACAGCTATTGCGCTACTAGTACGGTCGCCTTTCATTTTACACCATGCTAGGCAGCTATTACGCTACTAGTGCGGTCCCGCCGTTTTTCCTCCACTAGGCAGCTATTACGCTACTAGTACGAGATCGTTCATTTCATAACCCACTAGGCAGCTATTACGCTACTAGTGCAGTCCCGCCATTTTTCCTACTAGGCAGCTATTACGCTACTAGTGCGAGATCGTTCATTTCATAACCCACTAGGCAGCTATTACGCTACTAGTGCGGTCCCGCCGCTTTTCCTCCACTAGGCAGCTATTACGCTACTAGTACGAGATCGTTCATTTCATAACCCACTAGGCAGCTATTACGCTACTAGTGCGGTCCCGCCGTTTTCCTCCACTAGGCGCTATTACGCTACTAGTGCGAGATCGTTCATTTCATAACCCACTAGGCAGCTATTACGCTACTAGTGCGGTCCCGCCGTTTTTCCTCCACTAAGCAGCTATTACGCTACTAGTACGAGATCGTTCATTTCATAACCCACTAGGCAGCTATTACGCTACTAGTGCGGTCCCGCCGTTTTTCCTCCACTAGGCAGCTATTACGCTACTAGTGCGAGATCGTTCATTTCATAACCCACTAGGCAGCTATTACGCTACTAGTGCGGTCCCGCCGCTTTTCCTCCACTAGGCAGCTATTACGCTACTAGTACGAGATCGTTCATTTCATAACCCACTAGGCAGCTATTACGCTACTAGTGCGGGTCCGCCGTTTTCCTCCACTAGGCAGCTATTACGCTACTAGTGCGAGATCGTTCATTTCATAACCCACTAGGCAGCTATTACGCTACTAGTGCGGTCCCGCCGTTTTTCCTCCACTAAGCAGCTATTACGCTACTAGTGCGAGATCGTTCATTTCATAACCCCTAGGCAGCTATTACGCTACTAGTGCGGTCCCGCCGTTTTTCCTCCACTAGGCAGCTATTACGCTACTAGTGCGAGATCGTTCATTTCATAACCTACTAGGCAGCTATTACGCTACTAGTGCGGTCCCGCCGTTTTTCCTCCACTAGGCAGCTATTACGTACTAGTGCGAGATCGTTCATCTCATAACCTACTAGGCAGCTATTACGCTACTAGTGTGGTCCGCCATTTTTCCTTCACTAGGCAGCTATTACGTACTAGTGCGAGATCATTCATTTCATAACCTACTAGGCAGCTATTACGCTACTAGTGTGGTCCCGTTTTCCTTCAACTAGGCAGCTATTACGCTACTAGCGCAAGATCGTTTCACATCCCCTGCTAGGCAGCTATTACGCTACTAGTATGGTACTCTTTCAAAGTATTATAGGCTCATATAAGTCCTATAGCTAGATATCAAAGGTCTAGTTGAGGCACTCCTAAGTCCTCGTACTTTCAATCGCATTCTAGACCCGTCATAAGCCTAGGACTGGTATCAAGAGGTCCAGTTGAGGCACTCCTAAGTCCTCGTACTTTCAAATCGCATTCTAGGCCCGTCATAAGCCCTAGGACTGGTATCAAGAGGTCCAGTTGAGGCACTCCTAAGCCCCTCGTGCACCTTAAATAAATAGGGTTGTTGTTGGTATTATAGGCTCGAAGTCCTATAGCTAGATGTCAAGAGGTCTAGTTGAGGCACTCTAGTCTCGTATTTCAATCGCATTCTAGGCCCGTCATAAGCCCTAGGACTGGATATCAAGAGGTCCAGTGAGGCACTCTAAGCCCTCGTGCACCTTAAATCAATAGGGTTGTTGGTATTATAGGCTCGTCATAAGTCCTATAGCTAGATGTCAAGAGGTCTAGTTGAGGCCAACTCCTAAGTCCTCGATATTTCAATCGCATTCTAGGCCGTCATAAGCCATAGGACTGGATATCAGAGGTCCAGTTGAGGCACTCCTAAGCCCTCGTTGCACCTTAAATCAAATCGGGTGTTGGTATTATAGGCTCGTCATAAGTCCTATAGCTAGATGTCAAGAGTCTAGGTGAGGCTCGTCATAAGTCCTCGTGCACCCCAATCCAACCCTTATAGCAGTATCCTAGGTCGTCATAAGTCTAGGGTTAGATATCAAGAGGTCTAAATGAGGCTGTCATAATCCTCATGCTTTCAATCGCCTTCACACACTCATGGTCGCATCCCAATGTACCACTAAACCGTAGTGAGAATTTTTGGACAATCCATTGAGCGCTGAGGGAAAGATAGAGCGAGTCCACAGAGGTAAAACCAAGCGGACTTGTGCTTTCCTCAGCACATGAGAGGCACAATTCATAGTGAGATCTGTGTCGATAAAAGATACGAACTGTGATTCATGCAAAGATACGAGAATAGTAAGAAAACAATCATTGACTAATGAGAATGACGGAGGCACTTAGGAATAAAATCCCCACAAACCAAAAAGCTTTGACTGCCTTGTACATAATCCCTTAGTGAGCCCCACTGAGCCTTTCACGAAACCTTTTTTCTCTGAACTCCACAAATGCCAACCACGTACATATACTTACTTACCTTGCATAGAGGATCTCAAAGGAGCCAGAGCCATGGTCTCTTCCCACACCATCTTCATAAAAACACCAAATGAAATGTTTGAAGAAATAGTGTCAAGGAAACTCCAAAGCCAAACACCAAAAAAAGAACACTGAAAATGTTTCAAAAAGATCGATGAGCAATGCAAACTCCAAAGTTGAATGCCAAATACAAAGCAGAGAATGCGTGAAAAAGTTGATGAGCCAAATGCAATTTCAAAAACACAAAAATGAGAAGAAAGTTCAAATTACGCCAGAAAGGCAAGAAGGAGAAATCCAGATCAAGACCAGTGATGTCTCATAGAAATCAAAAAAAGGTTATAAAAACTGTCTAATCATTCCAACCCATGAGAAGGCGAAACATGTCCTCTATTGCGCAAAAGCTCCACAACTCCCCAAACAAATCTCCAGTCCCGTGTGACATACATCATACCCCTCAGCCCCAGTTATAACCCAATAAAAGACCTCTGACAAGTCAATGAGCGTTAACTGAAAGTATGGAACTGAAACATGAATCATAGCTTCGTACTTGTTATCAACATGTCCCCATACCAAAGGGACCATGACGAATGAGTGTGACCTCACCAACAAGGTCTTCTGAGTGGTGAGTGACTCTTTGATTCAAGACCAAAATCGAACAACCTACCCACATGCAGGTGAGAAACTTGCGGGATCGGAAGAATCATAACCTCGAAAAAGAAATTCTCAGGAAAATATGCTCTGAGCATCAAGAGTATCATACGACATTAGCACACACGGCCCATTCACGAGAGATTGACCCGATCCCTCCGTGAGAGGTAAAGTGATTCACGCATTCGAGCTCAACAATCATTAAGATCGAACCGAAGATGTCTTTTTTTATTAAACGTAACTCATATTAATAGAGATAGAACGTACCTCTCTCGAAAAAAAAAACTGCACATGCATTTTGGCATATCTTCTAGCATTATGTATTTGCATGCATCATAACCAATTCATTTTCAACATCCGACTGGTAAAAACTCCACCTAGTCTCGCTGAAAGTCGACTTCAGTTGCAGCTGTTGAAGCATAACTTTTGATGTCAACCGGAGCCATCCTGGGCTATCACCGAGCTACATCAAACCATTCAAGAGCTATCTGGAGCCACACGAAGACCATCCCGGTCACATCCACTGCCATACTCAATCCCTTTCGACACCGCTTCTAAAGCCAATCTGGAGCCATACAGGGGCCACCCTCAAAACATTGAGACCATCCCTAGAGCAACACGGGAGCCATCCCAACAGTTCAAGAACAATACAGAAGCCACTTCAAATCTCTGTCGGAGCCATTTCGTCACCAAGACCTTGCTCACAGAGTATCGAACTACGTATGGTCTGATCTCAATATGGAATTGAGTACGTAGGCAGCCCGCCCAGGGTGCGACCACATCAAAGGCAAAAACTTTCCTTTTCCCCTCGGTGTCATTAAAGTGAACCAACCAAAGCATTGTCATGCTCAATCAGCACAAGGTCATCCCGGAGCCATCTATGGAAATCCTGGAACCATGTTGGGAACTCCCAACAAAGTCATGCAACTGTTTTTCATCATTCACTCGTAAAAAACCATTCACTCACTACAAAGTCCATAACAAATCCCGTCAAACAACAATAAATCCATCATCGGAGCCATCAAACCATCCTGAAAAAAAAATCTCAAGGCAAATTAAAGCTCACAAACTGCCACAAAATCACCAACCATGTCAAACCCACCAACCACCCCGAGACCATTGGTCACACCGGAGCCATCAGTGAATACCGGAGCCATCAGTGAATACCGGAGCCATCAACGCATGCTGGAGCCATCTCAGATCCTTGAAGCCATGCCGGAGCCACCGGAGCCATCCCGAAGTTTTGATTAACTCTGAAGCCATCTGCTCACACAAAAACCTACACCCACAAACAGGGAGTTTAATTCAATTAATACATTGGTTAATCACCTCACATCACATATCATCTGCATATACCCATAAAATTTGCTCAATTTGCTCACTATTGCGCATCTTTACACCTGCTAGACAGCTATTGCGCTACTAGTACGGTCGCCTTTCATTTTACACCTGCTAGACAGCTATTGCGCTACTAGTACGGTCGCCTTTCATTTTACACCCCTAGACAGCTATTGCGCTACTAGTGCGGTCAATTTTTTTTTTACACCTGCTAGGAAGCTATTGCGCTGCTAGTACGGTCGCCTTTCATTTTACACCCGCTAGACAGCTATTGCGCTACTAGTGCGGTCGAATTTTTTGTTTTACACCTGCTAGACAGCTATTGCGCTACTAGTACGGTCGCCTTTCATTTTACACCTGCTAGACAGCTATTGCGCTACTAGTACGGTCACCTTCATTTTACACCTGCTAGACAGCTATTGCGCTACTAGTACGGTCGCCTTTCATTTTACACCTGCTAGACAGCTATTGCGCTACTAGTACGGTCGCCTTTCATTTTACACCTGCTAGACAGCTATTGCGCTACTAGTACGGTCGCCTTTCATTTTAGACCTGCTAGACAGCTATTGCGCTACTAGTACGGTCGCCTTTCATTTTACACCTGCTAGACAGCTATTGCGCTACTAGTACGGTCGCCTTTCATTTTACACCTGCTAGATAGCTATTGCGCTACTAGTACGGTCGCCTTTCATTTTACACCTGCTAGACAGCTATTGCGCTACTAGTACGGTCGCCTTTCATTTTACACCTGCTAGACAGCTATTGCGCTACTAGTACGGTCGCCTTTCATTTTAGACCTGCTAGACAGCTATTGCGCTACTAGTACGGTCGCCTTTCATTTTACACCTACTAGACAGCTATTGCGCTACTAGTACGGTCGCCTTTCATTTTACACCTGCTAGACAGCTATTGCGCTACTAGTACGGTCGCCTTTCATTTTACACCTGCTAGGCAGCTATTACGCTACTAGTGCGGTCCCGCCGTTTTTCCTCCACTAGGCAGCTATTACGCTACTAGTACGAGATCGTTCATTTCATAACCCACTAGGCAGCTATTACGCTACTAGTGCAGTCCCGCCATTTTTCCTCCACTAGGCAGCTATTACGCTACTAGTGCGAGATCGTTCATTTCATAACCCACTAGGCAGCTATTACGCTACTAGTGCGGTCCCGCCGCTTTTCCTCCACTAGGCAGCTATTACGCTACTAGTACGAGATCGTTCATTTCATAACCCACTAGGCAGCTATTACGCTACTAGTGCGGTCCCGCCGTTTTTCCTCCACTAGGCAGCTATTACGCTACTAGTGCGAGATCGTTCATTTCATAACCCACTAGGCAGCTATTACGCTACTAGTGCGGTCCCGCCGCTTTTCCTCCACTAGGCAGCTATTACGCTACTAGTACGAGATCGTTCATTTCATAACCCACTAGGCAGCTATTACGCTACTAGTGCGGTCCCGCCGTTTTTCCTCCACTAGGCAGCTATTACGCTACTAGTGCGAGATCGTTCATTTCATAACCCACTAGGCAGCTATTACGCTACTAGTGCGGTCCCGCCGCTTTTCCTCCACTAGGCAGCTATTACGCTACTAGTACGAGATCGTTCATTTCATAACCCACTAGGCAGCTATTACGCTACTAGTGCGGTCCCGCCGTTTTTCCTCCACTAGGCAGCTATTACGCTACTAGTGCGAGATCGTTCATTTCATAACCCACTAGGCAGCTATTACGCTACTAGTGCGGTCCCGCCGTTTTTCCTCCACTAAGCAGCTATTACGCTACTAGTGCGAGATCGTTCATTTCATAACCCACTAGGCAGCTACTACGCTACTAGTGCGGTCCCGCCGTTTTTCCTCTCTAGGCAGCTATTACGCTACTAGTGCGAGATCGTTCATTTCATAACCCACTAGGCAGCTATTAACGCTACTAGTGCGGTCCCGCCGTTTTTCCTCCACTAGGCAGCTATTACGCTACTAGTGCGAGATCGTTCATTTCATAACCTACTAGGCAGCTATTACGCTACTAGTGCGGTCCCGCCGTTTTTCCTCCACTAGGCAGCTATTACGCTACTAGTGCGAGATCGTTCATCTCATAACCTACTAGGCAGCTATTACGCTACTAGTGTGGTCCCGCCATTTTTCCTTCACTAGGCAGCTATTACGTTACTAGTGCGAGATCATTCATTTCATAACCTACTAGGCAGCTATTACGCTACTAGTGTGGTCCCGCCGTTTTTCCTTCACTAGGCAGCTATTACGCTACTAGCGCAAGATCGTTTCACATCCACCTGCTAGGCAGCTATTACGCTACTAGTATGGTACTCTTTCAAAGTATTATAGGCTCATCATAAGTCCTATAGCTAGATATCAAGAGGTCTAGTTGAGGCACTCCTAAGTCCTCGTACTTTCAATCGCATTCTAGACCCGTCATAAGCCCTAGGACTGGATATCAAGAGGTCCAGTTGAGGCACTCCTAAGTCCTCGTACTTTCAATCGCATTCTAGGCCCGTCATAAGCCCTAGGACTGGATATCAAGAGGTCCAGTTGAGGCACTCCTAAGCCCTCGTGCACCTTAAATCAAATCGGGTTGTTGGTATTATAGGCTCGTCATAAGTCCTATAGCTAGATGTCAAGAGGTCTAGTTGAGGCACTCCTAAGTCCTCGTACTTTCAATCGCATTCTAGGCCCGTCATAAGCCCTAGGACTGGATATCAAGAGGTCCAGTTGAGGCACTCCTAAGCCCTCGTGCACCTTAAATCAAATCGGGTTGTTGGTATTATAGGCTCGTCATAAGTCCTATAGCTAGATGTCAAGAGGTCTAGTTGAGGCACTCCTAAGTCCTCGTACTTTCAATCGCATTCTAGGCCCGTCATAAGCCCTAGGACTGGATATCAAGAGGTCCAGTTGAGGCACTCCTAAGCCCTCGTGCATCTTAAATCAAATCGGGTTGTTGGTATTATAGGCTCGTCATAAGTCCTATAGCTAGATATCAAGAGGTCTAGTTGAGGCACTCCTAAGTCCTCGTACTTTCAATCGCATTCTAGGCCCATCATAAGCCCTAGGACTGGATATCAAGAGGTCCAGTTGAGGCACTCCTAAGCCCTCGTGCACCTTAAATCAAATCGGGTTGTTGGTATTATAGGCTCGTCATAAGTCCTATAGCTAGATGTCAAGAGGTCTAGTTGAGGCTCGTCATAAGTCCTCGTGCACCCCAATCCAACCCTATTGTCAGTATCCTAGGCTCGTCATAAGTCCTAGGGTTAGATATCAAGAGGTCTAACTGAGGCTCGTCATAAGTCCTCATGCTTTCAATCGCCTTCACACACTCATGGTCGCATCCCAATGCACCACTAAACCGTAGTGAGAATTTTTGGCGCCCCGTCAACCTTGATCCAATTCTGCAAGGGTTTGCAAAATTGAATCAAGGGGAGCCATCTGTAGACACCAAAAATTCTCACCCATAAAGCAAATTGCGAAATAATGAATATAATAAGAGGGGTCGTCGCCTTTCTTTTTCTTTTTTTTTAGCGTGCGTGCCAAAATGAAGCCACCTTTTAATAAGCTTTCGAACTGATTTTTCAAGCATTTTAGAAAAACAGGCCAATCTTCTACAAAAAGTTTCCAACGACATTTCTGTTTCAAAGCCATCCCTTTTGTTTATTCACTTATTTTACAATCTTATTCTTATTTATATTCCATTCATTTATTTATTCGTCTATCCACTTTTTCTTATATTTTTTATTTTATTTGCCATTAACATTAGTGGTTTTATTGTCATTTCAATTTATACACTTTTATTTTCAGCTCACAAACACAATCCACACTTGATTGAAGTCTGGTCCAGCCCAGTTCCTTAAACCAATTCCACCTCCAAACATTGGACCTAGAGGCCCAAACAAAAGCCCAAACTCACTCAAAAACCCTAAACCCCACCCTCTCATTATAAAAAACAACTTGTACAGTAGAGAGCAAAGGGGTAGCCGCACAAATCCGACAGTTGTCTCGTTTTTTCCTGACTTTTTTTCTATTCTCCTTCGAGCTGATAAAGGAACGACTCTGCTCTTCATTTTCTTGATGATCGGAAACCTTGCAAACCCACATTGATGACCAAGAGGCAACAGTAGCCGCATCAGTATTCTTTTCTTGCTCCATCCACAAACTGTCCGCCCTTCCTTCTTCTTGGTCTTCGTCCTGAAAAAATCAAAATACAACAAGCATCCGACATACAAATCCGAGAGTAGTCGACTACCTCACCGAACTTCACTCTCTTCTTCTGCGCCTGTTCTTCTTCAACAACAGCAAAAAAAGTCAAAATCTATACTCTGAGAATTCCCATGGCGATGCTAGAAGATCCCGATACCCACATCTGAAACCATTCGTCCACCCAGCTCTATCTTGAAGGCACCTTTCTCTGTGACTTATCCCTCTCGATCATGTTCTTCTTCTTTCCTCATCCTCAAAAGCCGAAAACCTTGGTGGAGATACTCAATCTCTCGCCATCTAATTTTGTCCGCTTCCCACCTCCCGGAATCAGAGTCTTTCAATCAAAAATTGTCTTAGAATCAGCTAGCAATACGTCACGATCATTCATGTCCTCTCCAAGCGATTACAATTTCTCCGATCAGCCTCCAAGACATCTTCTCTTCCTTGCTTCTTGATCCCCATTACTAAAGTCCTTTCGGATAGTGAAGGTACTTCCCCCTTTGTAAAATTTTCTCATCTGCAAGACCAAGATGAAAAAAAAATATACAACGAAAGGGAAGCCGCGCGTGCGAGCTGCTGAGATGACGAAAATCCCCGAAACTTCAATGTTGCTATCTGCTTTGTTGGTTTGTATGTTGTGCGAATCAGGGCATTCCAAAAATTATGGGTTGTAACAATGAAGAGATGTGCGATCGCAGTGGTTCTGGGAATGATGTTGAGATTGAAAATCTCGGTCGTTTTGCTGTCAAGGAACACAACCCGGAGGATTTACGACGCCAAAATCTGGGTGAGGCCATGGATAAACTTCAAGAAGCTGGAGGAGTTCAAACCTTCACCTATGATTCTCTGCAGACTTGCTGCTTAACCTTGGTATCATGTAAGACGACTTTCACACTCCGGTTTGGTATTTAACCGTAACCTAAAAAAATCTCTTAAATTCATTAGGTTTAACATGTTATTACGTTCTGAAAGCATACGCTTGGTATCGATGATTATCCTCAGTTTATCGCGTTTGTGTTTGGGTTTAGGCGAGCCGATAATCCTTTCAGTTTTGTTCATACTCGCTGAGACTTTGTACTACGATTTAGAGATCGAGTATATCTCTTATGGCTTGAACTATATTTTTATTTGTACTTGCGTTCATTTGCGCTGGGTTTAAAGGAGGAGGGTATAATTCTTTTCGGTTTGTGTTGTGCATCGATTCTGAGTTTGTTGGGCTTTTGATTAACGTGAAATTTGTAGACGACGGAGTTGGCATTTTGAACTCAATTCCAGTTCATAAACAAAAGTAGAGATAGGTTTTGAGCTCAATTCCTGTTCGTAGACAAAAGTAGAGATGAATTTCCCCCCTGATTTCTTCATCTGGGGCTTTATTGTCGGTCATGAACTTTTGATTAGGCTGAACCTCACTAGCCATGAATTTCTGTTGGGTTTCGATTCCGACTTGTGATTGCCGAATGCTACTTTCGTTCACTTTAAACTTGCTAATTCAGGAGTTTGCTTATATTGGGTTTATTAGGAAGACCTCTTTTGCGCTGTTTGCTTATTACCTTTCATGTTTTTGACCGAGGTTTGTCTTGGATTTGACCCTGGGTTTATCAAACCATGGATTCTGGGTTTACATCTGCTCATTATTGCTGAGACGGGATTATAAGCGTTGGACCTTCTACTTGGCTGGTTTCTATTTTCTTCCTATATTCAATTGAATGATAAACAGGGGACAGGCCACCCCGTTGGTTAGTGTTCTATCTTCTATAACTCTTTCTTGATCAGAGTTTGATTTCAATGTCACATTAGTTCAATCCTCACTTGTGATGTGTTAAACTTTCTTTCATGCAGCTACTCTTGATTGTTGTTTTGTCAAATTTTTATGGTTATTGTTGTCTGCCTTTGCTTCGCTTCTGTCGCTTCTTGATTCAATTTATAAATAGGTATTACATGTGGCCTTAGAAAGCCCATTAGGTCACCCCTTTGTAGAAAAACCTTAGGTTTGGGTATCCTCAATGCATACGGGTCCTAGACACGGTCCATGTGAGGAATACCCGTTTCCTCAAAAGTTTTCAAATCATCCCTTAATGTCAGAATAAAATGCACAATCAACATTCCAATTCTAATAAAAAATCATCAAATTTCATTTCAAAAATCAGTCAATTTCAAAATCTAAACATCAATTCACTTCAAATGCTAAATAAAGCCCAATTCGAGGCCCATTCCGAAGCCTAATTCGAGGCCCATTTCAAAGCCCAATCGAGGCCCATCTAGCCTACTTTCCAAGCCAATCTGGCCCATCTTTCCAAGGCCCAATCTGGCCCATCTTCCAAGGCCCAATCTGGCCCATCTTCCAAGGCCCAATCTGGCCCATCTTCCAAGGCCCAATCTGGCCCATCTTCCAAGGCCCAATCTGGCCCATCTTCCAAGGCCAATCTGGCCCATCTTCCAAGGCCCAACCCGGCCCATTTTCCAAGGCCCAACCCGGCCCATTTTCCAAGGCCCAACCCGGCCCATTTTTCATGGTCCAACCCGGCCCGCTTCCGAGGCCCAAACCAGGCCCATTAGCTCAAATTTGACCTACAACTTCAACTCAATCCCAATTCTTCTCAATTTCGATCCAAAATCGATTTAATTTCAATTCAAATCCAATTCCAATAAAAATTCATTCCAATTTTAAATGGATTCCAATTCATCCAATTCATTCAATTCAATTCAAAATTCATTTCAATTCAATTCATTCTAACTTCAATTCAAAATTCATTCCAATTCAATCTCATCTCATCAATTCAATTCTACATTCAAATTCAATTCCAATTCCAATTCAACTCCAACACAAGTTCATCTCAATTCAATCCCAAACTCATTCAAATCCAAATTCATTTCAATTTTAATTCAAATCAATATTCATTCAACCCCGACTTAACTTCCAATTTCAATCCCATTCCAATTTCTCCTACACTCTAAATGTCTCATAGACCCGAGTGTCTCACAGACTTTGTTATTCCAATGATTCGAATGTCTCACAGACCTGAGCATCTCACAGACCCGAGCGTCTCACAGATCCGAGCGTCTCACAGACTACGACATCTCAAGGTTTCAAACGTCTCACAGACCTGAACGTCTCACAGACTAGTATCCCAAACCCGAAACTCCTCAAAACTCCGAACCCTTCTGAGTCTCAAACACCTCAAATGTCTTCAAACTTCACAAACATTAAAACTTCCAAAACCCAAAACCTGAACTACGTAAGGTCTGATCTCAACAGGGAGTTGAGTACGTAGGCAACCCACACAGGGTGCGACCCTACATCAATCAAAATGCCATTTTCACTCAGCCATCTCACCTCCGAACAACCCCGTATTGTCTCACAGACCCGAGCGTCTCACAGACTTTGTCATCCCAATGACTTGAATGTCTCACAGACCCGAATATCTCACAGACCCGAGCGTCTCACAGATTCGAGCGTCTCACAGACTTCGACATCTCAAGGTTTCAAACGTCTCATAGACCCGAGCGTCTCACAGACTACCCCCTCAAACCCGAAACTTCAAACATCTCCAAAAATCCTGAACTACGTAAGGTCTGATCTCGACAGGGAGTTGAGTACATAGGCAACCCATCTAGGGTGCGACCCCATTCCAAACAAAAACTCTTGTCCCCCTCTAAGGTGGCTTTCATATCTCTCAAACACTCAAACCTTCTTCGGCTCCCACAAACTTTAAACCATCAGACTTCAAGTCTTGTCTATTCACTCAACCTCTGACTCTTTCCAAATCTTCATTCTATACTCATCCGAATTCGTCAATTCTTCTTCTTGGCACTAGCTTGGCAAAAAAGCTTGCCTCATCCACCCGTTTACTCTCTTCCCATCCTAATCCTATCCTTGGCTTTTAATTGAATCTCTCTAATAAGGTTTTGAAAGAAGACAATCCCGACAATTGGAGACCGAGGTTTCCTCGGGCACCAATCCGAAGTCGTGGTCATTGCCACTTCTGAGGGGTGTAACCCAGTGCGAACCCACAAATCTCTGCAAATGACCAGATAGTCCCTATCCATAGGCAATAAATCATCAGAGTCAATTAACGGTTCTTAGAACCCTTCTCCTCCCTTCCTAGTTCCTTAGGTCAAACTAGGTGGCGACTCTAGTCAATTCCGCCTTATAGAGGCATAAGTCCGCGTGGAGCCCATCGAGAGCGGGTGTAGTGTTCACTAACACTCCCCCTTTATGCTTTCCGGGAAAGACGGACGATAGAGTAGGTATTTGAGGATGCCATGAATAACGGGTTTTCACCCTCCACAGAATGGCATTTTAGGATCTAGGCTTTTCAGTCAGACCATATTTAGATAGACCCCCCCCCTATACCGAAAAATCACCCTCCACACAGGGCAGAGGATAGGAAGAAGCTAAAGAAGACGATGGAATGTTCGATGAAGGCATTTTTCAAGAGTATTCTTAAGAGGGATAGGAAGAAGAGGAAAGCCCGCAAGGAGGCAAAGAAGCAGGGTCTTCCTACCCCTAGCTCCTCCAGCCTTTCAGACTCCTCAGAGGCTCCTTCTGACTCGTCCCCACCACCACCTTCATCCACACCGGCGGCAGCTATCTAGTTCTTTCTCTCTGTTTCTATTTTTACTTTACTTTCATTTTCTTTCTTTATATTATTTCCTTTTTAATTATCATGTAGGCTTAATGGTTAACTACTCTCCTTATGTTATGGAAGCTTGGCACTTTATGAGTTTTTGATTTCAGTTGATCTTATTATTGTTGAATTCTGCTGTGATCACCTCCAATCATTGGCTCATCACAAGTGTAGGGCATTCTACTATCTGCCATAATATGGGGAGTACTTTTATTCATGTTACAGCATTGTTCTTTCAATTTCCTTTCAGTTTCTTTTCGCATTATTTCTTTTGCACACTGGGGACAGTGTTCCTGCCAAGTGTAGGGCAGGGATCCCCCTTAAAAAATTTAAAAAAATTTTGTATATAATAATATGCATAAGTTGTGTGTTTTATCGATGTTTTACTAAACTTTTTGCACGTTTTTTGATTGAGATGAGATTAGGAATGAATAAATGCTTGTTCTGTCAAGAGGTAAGCTTTCTAATGACTTGTAGATTCCTGTTTTTAACTTCTTGACTCTTTTTATTTTAACATGAGTACATGATCTTTCTCCTAATTCTTTCCTTTATTTACTTCTGGGTATTATTTTCTTTTCTTTTTCAATCTGTGAAAAATTCTTTTGGGTGAAAATCTTAAAAAGGGTTTTTGTGCAAAAGAAGAAGAAAGAAAAGCAAAAAGAAAGAAAAAAAAAAAAAGAAAAAAAAAGTCTTCTTCCAAAGGAAAAGCATTATATTCCTTGAGGTTGCAAAAAAAATTGCCTCAGAATAAAAGCAAGAAACGAGAGTTTTTCCTTTTATTTTTCTCCTAAATTCCCTAATCTTCAATGCAAAAAAATCATGGTTGCTTCGGAAACCCTTGAGAAATAGGGCTGAACATAAAAACCAGCGATGAGTGTCTTGGCCACATTTAGAAACTCTTGAAAAATAGAGTTGAATGATGGAAACCGAAAAAAGGAGAGAGTACAAATCCCTTATGCAAAATAGCCCAAAGGTTTTTGATCGGTTTTGAAATCCTTAATTTTTATACCCATTAGTATGTTTTAATGGATAAGGATGATTAAGTGATACTTGTGAAATAGAGTCAGATAGTTGAGAATATTTATCTAATTGTCATTCTAAAGTCTATCTGTTTTGTGCATAAGTAATTACTCCTTTCTAATCTAGTTTTGCTCGAGGACTAGCAAAAGGTAAGTGTAGGGCCTTGATAAGCCGCGAACTTATCATATTTTATGTACTAGATTTATAAGTATATTATCATAAATAAGGTTAAATAGTTAGTATTTATAGTATTTTATGCGTAAAGTCTATTATGTATGTTCTAAATTATGTTTTTTGTATTTTCTATGTTAGGAATAAATTTCTGACCAAAGAGTGAAGTACTGCCGGATATGGTACCGGATGGTTCATACACGACAGGGAGTACAGAGCAAAACGGATGTAATGCCGGACATGATGCCGGGTACGACCTAGCCGGCACAAGTCAAGAGTCATTCCTCTTCGTCAACAGCTAGAAGTTATTTCCCGCGTGACAAATGTTGATGCCGGGTATAGTGCCGGACATCCCCTGTCCGGCACATGCAGCGTTTCGCGGGATTTGGCCGTTTTAACCGTTGACAGTTACGCACGTTTTTAATATGGTGTCGGATGACTTGTATCCGGCATGGAACCCGGCATATCAAATATTGTAGCTCTATAAATAGGCCGAGAGCCTACATCATTTGACACACTTCAACATACCAATTCACGCCATTCACTACTCTATTTCCGCCACATTCCAGTGTGGTGTCCAAGGCATTTCTACGGATCCATCCACGAAGAAGAAGAGAAGATTTCCTTTTCGGGTTAAGGCTTTGATCAATCTCCTTCTCCCTTATGTAATTCTTCCTTGTTTGAGTGGATGGTGAAGTAAGAATCCTTGTTAGGTTTTGGTTAGGGATGAGTTCTTCCTTGTAAACACTTTGATCGTTCAATATTATATTCCACAAGTTTTACTAAGATTCAGATTTCCATATAAGGCGGAATGAGATCGCTACTTATTCTCCTATCTTCTAAATTCCACTTGAGGTTCAAAAGACAAGAGTGTTTTTGGTTAAGGAATCTTAGTGGTCTGTCACTGTTGTTAGATGCAGAGGTGTAGATGAAAACACCGAAAGAGTTGAATAGCCTTATCCATTTTCATTATTTCAGTCGAATACTAACGAGAGATTGTGGGTTCGAATTTGGATAGTGAGTCCTTGTTTTCGGGGTTCGAAACTGGGATAAAAATTCACATTTTATTCTTGTCGGGTCTAATGCCGGGTTGGTTGTGTCCGACATATTCAACGTCTTTGAATATGCCGTGCATCAACTATCCGGTAGGCTATCCGACGTGTTCATTTGTTCGGGTGATTTCAGAAACTTGATATGTATTGAATGTTCATAGTGGCACGTAGGGTTGATCTAGTCTCGAATCATACATTTAGATAGATTTTATTTAGTTTCCTTAGTTTAGAATCCATATTTAGTTTTTCCCCCATGTTATAGAATATGTATTACCGGGATTAGGACTAGTTTTCTATAAGTCCCTTGGGTTCGATACTCTCGGTCGTAATATATTTACACTATACTCCGACCGGGTTTTATTTGCTACCCGTAGTAGAGTTGTAGGTTTATTTTATATTTCTTTTATTATTTGATTCTTTTGTATATTCGTTTTGCCCCTACAATTTTTCTGTTACCAGGCGAAAGAGATAGTAATTCAGGCAACATAAAGAACGCTTCACTTAAGAAGCGTTTTTTATGCTGAGAGTAAGTAACATAAAGAATGCTTCTAAAGTGAAGCGTTCTTTATGTTGAGCGTTCTAAAGACATAAAAAACGTTTTCTTGGTGAAGCGTTCTTTATATGTTACATATAAAGAACGCTTATTTACAAAGCGTTGTTTTATCTTTGGGCGGGATACAATAAAGAACCGCTTCTTAAGTGAGGCGTTTTTTAAAATGTCTGGCCTAAAGTATAAAAACAACGCCTTACTTTATAATCGTTCTTTAATATTCTAAAAAACCGATTTACATTATAAACATTTTTAAAAGGGCATTGTTTATTCTCTTTTTTTTCCAGTAGTGTCAGGCGTTGTATGGCCGACCTTGTAGGACCCCCCTCTGCTGGTAAGCCACGAGAAAAACTCATCTTAGGCCCTGATTACCTTGAGCAGATAAAGCAAGATGTGCTGCAAATCAGAAAGAACATGAAGATTTCCCAGAATAGACAAAAATCGTATGTAGATCTTAAGAGGAGAGCACTTGAGTTTGCGGTTGGCGACAAAGTCTTCCTTAGAGTCTCGCCTATGAAGGGCATCTTCAGATTTGGGCAGAAGGGCAAGCTTAGCCCTAAGTATGTAGGGCCGTACGTTATCACAAAGCGAGTGGGCCCTTTAGCTTACAGGTTAGACTAACCTGTCGAGCTTGGGAGAGTGCACCACGTATTTCACGTGTCTCAGCTGAAGCAATATGTGCCTCACCCCTCACACATATTAGTGCCCGAGCGACTCGAGCTAGACCCTACACTTAGATACATCTTAGACTCCAAGACTAGAGAGACCAGGAACAAGACCATTAGGATGGTCACAGTCCTATGGTCGAACCATGAGATCGAGGAGGCGACATGGGAGTTAGAGGACTCCATGCGAGAGAAGTATCCAGCCCTCTTCTCTTAGCGGTTGTTCGATACTTCGGGGGTCACGGGGCGTAACCCTTTTTAAGGGGGTATAGCCTTTGACATAGTAGCCATTTTGTGTTATTGTAGTGTGGTTTATGGTGTGTATGTTGTATGTTGGTTGTTTATGGTGTGTATGTTGATTGTTGTGTAGGTGTGCTTTAAGCACTTGAGATGTATTTGGTGATGTGTACGTGACTAGAACACTTGAACTATTGTGTATGGATGTCCTTCGGGACTTGTGACATATATATGAATATGTGTATTGGTTTGGATTGGAAATTGCTGGTTGAATGGAATGGATTACATTGGAACTTTAGAACTGATAGGCTGGATAGATACTTCGAGGTTTTATTGGGTAGCTTTGTACGTATTCGATTTAGACGACTTCGAGACAAAGTCCTTTAAAGGGGGGGAGAGACTGAAATACCCCTAATATTATAATAGTTGATTAAGGGAGATAATCCCATAATAATTAAATTAAAGAACTTAAAAATAATTAGGGAGACATATAACTCGTAAAAAATTTAAGTAACATATAATAAGCACTAAATTAAAAAGAAACAACAGTCCGTGACCCCGGACAGACTATCCGTGGCCCTGGACATATTATGGAAACAAGGAAATAACTCTCGGGTTTGGACCGACCCAAGATAGTGGGTCGGACAAGGCGTCCGTGGTCCAGGACACCTGCGTCCGTGGCCCAGGACACGTTAAAAAATTGTGAGTTTTTGGATGTGGTATAAGGGTGAAACTGTATGTTGTATCTCAAATATAACCCGATCATCTGATTTACTATCCTACGTTACCTGGTCTCGGTTACAGAATCTCATAAGAAAGGGAGAGAGAGAGAGAGTCTTTTGTTAGAGTCAAGTGCGAGTTTGACTGCCAAATGTTACGTGTCTTATTTCATGGGGGTACACTCTTATTTATAGAGTCTTGGGGCCTGGTCTTATGTTGACACCCTGTATTTTACATGTATAAGTACGATTTTGCCATCCCTAACATCTTTTGACCGACCACAGGTGGCCGGCCACACTATATTTCGTCTTGCCTAAGTCCTACTTTCGTCCGGCCGGGGGCGGCCGGATGACTTATGTATTCTTACTCCCATCCGGCTGGAAGCGGCCGGATGCTCCATATGTCTTGTTTGGCTTGGTACCATTTCTTCCCTTCTCATCAGTCCCACAAGTTCTATTTTTCTGAATTTTTGGTGAAGAAAATAGAACTTCTGTGTCTTGTGTTTCGGCGAAAAATTTTGCGACTGTGGCCAATCCTGAGGCTCTTTGGTCTGCCTATGCTTCGTCTTTTCCTTATCTCAGTCCCACAAGTTCTTTTTCTTCATATTTGGAGAGAAAGAACTTTTCATTGGCCATGTGCGAAGCTCGTGACCCGACTACTCTTTACCGCTTTTTTTCCGCCAGTCTTTAGTGTGGAATTCGGAGGGTCCCTCTTTCGACCAAACGTCGGAACCGTCTTTAGGAAGCGTGTGGCCCTTTCTTTTTCCCTGCAAAATGGTGCTTTTTGTTTGCACATACATATATATTATTTATTTGAGCGGGAGAAAACTTTCCTTAAAGTCCGAGTTTTTGAGCTTCTTTCTTTTTCTTCTTCTGCCCTCGCTTCGACTGTCTTCTTCTCTCGCCACTCTGTTATCGCGCTCTGTCTAGCCTTTTTTGCCGTTGTCCTTCGATTTCGTGCTTAGCTCAACAATGTCTACCTCCGCCGCAAAAAGAGTAAGCTTGCTGCGAATTTTCCGCCTGCCATCGAGGCGATTCAGGGCTCCCGCTCCCCCAATGGCTTTCGCCCCACGCTCCTGAAGTTCTTGAAGCCATTTTTGTCGGGCGTGAGCCCTCTCCTTCCTCTCTTGACTTCTCCACCCTTTGTGATTGCCTTAGGGACGTCGAAGCTCCACTTGGTACTCAAATTTACCTACCGTCCCCTGATTCTCACCCCAACGACGACTTTGGCCGTGGGTATGTGGTCTACGCCATTTTTTCCGTTCCGGCCTGACCATTCCCCCACACCCTTTTGTCTTGGGCTTCCTTCTCCGTCGTTGCTGTTCTCTCCCCATCTTCACCCAAAGGCCATTTCGCATCTCCATGCCTTTGTTTCTCTCTACGAAGAAGGCAAGATTCGGCCGGAAGGTACTGACTTTGCCCGCTTCTTCACGGTTAGGGTTGATCCTGATAGCTTAACCCTAATTGCGAAAGCCGGATACTCCCTTTTTTACTACAAGAAGGTTCATGAGTGGAGCTCACGGTGGTTCGTCATCGTTCCTCCATCCGGCCGAATCTTGGGTGTCCCATTCTGTGCTGAAGTCGCCAAAGGCCAGTTGGTCTGTCCCCCAATCCCTCTGGCGGAGCTGCCTATTTCAAAGATTCTGAGGGCGCAAAACAAAAAGCCGCCAACTGTCAAGGCGTTTTTTCGAAAGCGCACTTATCTTCTCTGAAGACCTATCACAGTAAGTGCTTTTAATTTTTTGCGCAAGTTTTGCTGTCTCCACTGGTTCTCTTATCGCTTTGGTGTGTTGTATGTAGACTTCTTCCAGAAGGGGGATAAGATCGGTCCCTTCTACAGCTGGAACCTCGTCACTTTCAAGAATGGGGACGAGAAAATCAATTATTACGACACAATGGATGCGGCTGTCGACGCAGCTGAACAGCTCTTGGGAGATGCTTCTCCTTCTACGAAGCGCTCCAGGCAAGAAGCCAGAGATGACCAAGCTGGTCATCGAAGAAAAAGAAGAGGTTGGAATCTCCTGAACGTGCTGACGCCGGATTGTCAGGTACATGGCACGTGAGCCCCGAGTCTGGGCCGTGTCTTCCTTCCTCTCACCCCTGGTTCGGTCTAGACCTTGGTTCTCGCCTGGGGCGGGAGTCTGGTCATCCGACTCCGATTTGCGAGCAGTTTCCTGACTTGTCGGGTTACTTTTCTTCAGATCCTACCCAAGGGAACACTTTGGAGGCCACCGGACTCCGCACTGACCTTCCGGCCGAACAAGGTTTTGATTGTTCCCTCGTTTTTCCTCATTCTTTTGCTTTTTTCAGTACCCCTCTGTTTCCGGCTCTGTATACACTTGGACCTTCTGGTACTGACATGGTGTTTGTCTTTATTACTGGCAGCCCCTGTTCCTGTCAAGCAAAGACTTAAAAAGAAAACTCCATCAAAGCCGAAGACCCCACAGCCAGGGACATCGGGAGAGGGTCAAACCTCCGACAACCCTGAGGCCTCAGCCTCATTTTCTATTGATGATGCTGCGGCCAAGGATGCAGCGTGGGAAAGAGCGACGGAGTATCGGCAGGTGCCCGAAGATCCCGAGCTTCGGAGTAAGCAAAGAGAGGACATCATGGCCTCTTCTTCCTCGCCTCCTCCCCCTGCCCAGGAGTCTTTTACCGGTCCCTCCCAAAAGGAAGGATGGTTCTACCACCGCGGGCATCCTCTTCCCTTGATCTCCTGTGAATCCGCCAAGTATTCTACTGTCTGGAAGGAGGCAATAAAGAGATCCGATCATCCGGACGGAATCTTCGCTCCTCCGGCAACTGTTACTGCTACTAAACAAAGGCTGCGGATGGGAGATGGGGGGCAGATGCCATCATGCGACACTCCCTCCCAATAAAAGATGTGTTCGACTTCATGTGGGAGGGCATTTTCCGGGTAGGCATACACCCTTTTTAAGTACCCTTCTTGACTTGTTTTGTTTCCTTCTTGACTTTGTGAATTGTGCTGCTTACTTTAGGTGATGTCCATGGCCCAGAGCGCTGAGGTTCACTTCGGCAACCTCCAGTCCAGGCTCCGTTATGAGGAGAGCCGAGCCAATAATGCTCAGGAGGAGCTGAAGCAGAGCCGCTCTTCTCATGATGCCTATATTGATCAGATTCACTATGAGATCGATCTCAAGGTGAAGGAGAGGACTGAGGCAATAAACAAGGACCTGCAGCTGTCTCGGCAGGAATGCGTCCGTCAGCGTGACGAGTACGAGTCACAACTAAAGAAACTCCGAAAAGAAAATTTTTCTTTAAAAGGCCGGATCCTGGAAGCTGACAATACTTTGATAGAGGTACGAAACCACCTTGTTTCTAGGAAAGATAAGCTGGCTCGGGCCTTTTCTGACCTAGACATTTTGCTGGATCAGGTGCGCTCTGCTCATCGGAACGAGGTAAATTCCCTCCAGGCCGACAAGGCTTTTTTCCATGCAGAGAGGAATTCTTTTAAGCTGGAGGCCGAGGTGCTTGAACTGGAGAAGCAGGCCCTTCAACGAGAAAATGAGGCCCTTGTAGGGGAGAAGGAAAAGCTCATGCAGGAGCTTAACTGCTCGTTGGAGGAAAGGGCCACACTGGAAGAGCAGTCAAAGGCTTCTTTCGAACAAGAGAAGCAGTCTCTGCTCCGGGATCTTGCTACCTTAGAAGAGGAGAAGAAGGCCCTTGCCGCAGAAAAAGTTGCCTTGACAAATGAGAAAACCGGGTGGAAGAGAGGGTGAAAGACCTGGAAAAACCACGTCCCGTCTCCAAGTTGAGAATGTTGGGTTGCCGAGCCACGGTGAGTCTTCAGATCTCGATTTTTCCGTTTCCTCTTTTCCCTTCTTTTATTTCTTACCTTTCTTGTGTTCCGGTCAGGCTTGAGCTCTGCCAATCTTTTGGAGCATGTCCGGAAGCTGAATGGTCGGGTGAATAGTGCTAAAGAGGAGCTGTCACTGGCTAACTCCGAACGTGACAAATACCGAGCCCAAGTCTTGACCCTTGAGTCTCAAGTGGCCAGGTTCATGTCATTCTCTCGGCAATCTCAGGAGGAGATACAGAAGCAAGGTACCATTAATGCTCATCTAAAGGAGTCCTTCGCCTCTCAGTGCCGCAGGATAGTCGACATCTGTCAGCAGATTGTCTCGGAGCACTTCCTTGAGAAAGGGGAGTTATTGGACGACGACCTGTACAACAAGCTGGAATTCAAAGCTGTCGCCCAGAAGTCTAACTTTTTCTTGGAGCTTGAGAGATTCTGCCGCAGTCCCGGAGAGACATGCTTTGGCACTGGCCAAGCCTCCTTTCTTCCGGCTGGAAGCAACATCCAGCCGTCCGCCGGAGGGGTGCAGCGTCTTTCTAAGAGACCTAAGTCTTCTGAAAGCGTTGCTGGTAGTGGTGATAGATTAGCTGCAGAAAAAATAGAATAGGAGTTTCCTTTATTTTTAGAGGGGTTTTTCTTTTGGTATGTACCTTTTGTGTTTTGCCGAACCTTTTGTAATGACTATACTCTGTAATTGTTTTTACCCCGCTCTTGGGAGGAATATAAGTTATATTTTTCACCATCTTTATTAATTTGTCTGCCGGAGTACTTTTTTTTTAGCCAATTTGTTTATTACTGTGGCATTCTCCCCCTTTTTTGAATGGTGTACATATGGTCTCCTTATGCAAGCCATGTTAGTTAAGTGTTTGCCCTTACAGTATAAGAAGCTTGTGGCTTATTGACTGAACTTTTGTTTTTAGTAACCGAATCTTTTTCTTTCAAAGTATGGCCGTCTGGCCGGATTTTTCTTTCAAGGCATGATAGCCTGCGGCTCATTGGCCGGTGCTTACTTTCAAGGCATGATAGCCTGCGGCTCGTTGGCCGGTGCTTACTTTCAAGGCATGATAGCCTGCGGCTCGTTGGCCGGTGCTTCTTTACTTTCAAGGCATGATAGCCTGCGGCTCGTTGGCCGGTGCTTACTTTCAAGGCATGATAGCCTGCCTCGTTGGCCGGTGCTTTCTTTTACTTTCAAGGCATGATAGCCTGCGGCTCGTTGGCCGGTGCTTTCTTTTACTTTCAAGGCATGATAGCCTGCGGCTCGTTGGCCGGTGCTTTCTTTTACTTTCAAGGCATGATAGCCTGCGGCTCGTTGGCCGGTGCTTTCTTTCAAGGCATGATAGCCTGCGGCTCGTTGGCCGGTGCTTTCTTTTACTTTCAAGGCATGATAGCCTGCGGCTCGTTGGCCGGTGCTTTCTTTTACTTTCAAGGCATGATAGCCTGCGGCTCGTTGGCCGGTGCTTTCTTTTACTTTCAAGGCATGATAGCCTGCGGCTCGTTGGCCGGTGCTTTCTTTTACTTTCAAGGCATGATAGCCTGCGGCTCGTTGGCCGGTGCTTTCTTTTACTTTCAAGGCATGATAGCCTGCGGCTCGTTGGCCGGTGCTTTCTTTTCTTTCAAGGCATGATAGCCTGCGGCTCGTTGGCCGGTGCTTTCTTTTACTTTCAAGGCATGATAGCCTGCGGCTCGTTGGCCGGTGCTTTCTTTTACTTTCAAGGCATGATAGCCTGCGGCTCGTTGGCCGGTGCTTTCTTTTCTTTCAAGGCATGATAGCCTGCGGCTCGTTGGCCGGTGCTTACTTTTACTTTTTTCTTTGAAAAACAATACCTCTTTATTGAAGAATCATAATTTTATTAAAATTTTTTCAAACATTCTCCATGCCATGAATGTGGCAATTCGTACCCTCACCATTTTTTAGGCGATATGAGGCCGCCCCGTCTTTTGGTGTATGACATACGGTCCTTCCCATTGGGGCTCTAGTTTTTTAGGTTGTTTAACTTCCCGGAGGACCAACTCTCCTGAGCGAAACTCCGCTCTCTTATCCTTGATTGAAATATCGCTCTACTTTGGACTTGTCTTTCGCCATCCTTATTGTGGCGCCACCCTGGTTTCCTCGAGGAGATCTAGATGGTCTTGTATTCCCTGATTGTTGACATCTTCATCGTATGATTCCCACCTTACCGATGGTACCACAATCTCCACCGGAATGACAGCCTCTAAACCATACATTAGTCTGTAGGGTGTTTCTCCTGCTGGCCCCCTTTCTGTTGTTCTGTACGACCAGAGGACCTGGGGTAACAGCTCTGCCCACTTTCCCTTTCTTTCATCGAGTTTTCTCTTTATTGCTTTTACTATCTGACCATTCACATTCTCGACTTGCCCATTCGCCTGAGGGTGTGCCACTCGACTTGCCCATTCGCCCGAGGAAAGCACGCACGGGTGCACCTGAAGACCGAAAGATAGAAAAATGAGTTTTAGACGAATATCAAAATACATAACATGCGGAACCAAGGACGGCATGAGAGTCTCTCCTAGAAAGGGAATAGCTTCAACCGAATACAACCTAGAAGGCTGAGTAAAACCTGACCTACAATCAAAATGACCATACGAGCTTACGAGCTAAACTCCTAAAATTACTACAACATAACGCTCAGGAAAAGGAAGTCGTACCAATGACAACTAGGGTACTCCATCTGTTGGACCCGTAGCACCACGAGGTAGCCACACGGAGTAGACCCCAGCCGATATGAGCAACTAGAAGGGGAAATGAGTCACTAGAGGAAGAATACCCCAAATTTTGTGGGAACCTTAGGCGCTGGTACTAGTACGCAGCGCGATCTAGGTAACCGCACATCCTTAGTTTAATGAATTGACCACATGAACATGCGTCTGAAACCACCTCCTACCATGAAGGAGTTTACAGCAAAACTCAGAAAGAGCCTAACTCAGAGAACTTAGAAATATAGTACCTTAGAAAACTTACCATACCTTAACAAACCAAAATGACTCCAATACTACCCTTTTCAAAATAAATCATCTAAATCATACTCAAATGACCAAAACGTCAATGAGACTAATAAGTACAACACCGATGATTCAACCTGCATAGCGCGCTTTCTACAGCAAGCGCTATAACAAGCAATATACTAACGTTTCCATCTACCTCGCGCACTTGCTATTGCAAGTGCTGCAACTATAACTACAACTGCAATTATGACTGCAACTATAACTGTAACTATAATGGCTAATACGACTTAATTCTACAGACCGTGTAGGCCACAGGTACAACACCATGGCTACCAGTAACCATCAAACATTCGTACAATTTCTATACAAATTCATAGCTACAACTTGTCACCATAGGACCACAAAACCCATAAAATGTGAGGACCAAAACTTTGGAAGGACCCGTTGAGTCCGACCGTTACAACAAAAGGGCATACACCATCCCATAACAAACTACACTCATTCAACAAAATGAATCAATAACATCGGCTTATGAGCCAAACACCATAAAATACTTATTAAATTATTTAATGGTTAAAAAAAAGTGACGTGGGAGGTGGAACTTGATCCGGTACAGGTCAAGGGAAGCTGAACACAAATTGGGGTGGAAGGATAGTTCGACACTGATACTGATCACATCAGAGTCGGATGATTCCTGAAACTCTCTACAAGTGGCCACAATTAATCACATTAGGAATAGACAAGGAACTGAAGTATACCAGCTGCAAACTGCTAAAACACATCAAATCTAATGAATAATGTACTAAGTATGAATGCTCGTGAATAACAGTTCACTCCCGAATGTATGTATATAAAGAATGGTGGTGGAACATAATCAAGTAGCAATTAGGGCCGATGCTACGCCCATAATGATATACGCTAACATATCATAAATATTGGAAGAAGATAAGAACATGTTAGTCCTTAAAAAGGACCAAGATTAAACATATTACACTGCATCACCATTATTACTTAAACCAAATCGCAACCATAGGCGCGGAACGTGTTGAGCAACTAAATAATTAACACTCAGTGCATTGTCCTTACCATGGAGTGCCATAACCAACAAGGAATCAACATATATCAAGATATAATTATACATTGTTATTCCATTTGATCACATTGATCATTGGACGAAGTTTCCAAGTAAAAAGGAATGGCTACTGCCATTGGCGTTCCGCCAAACAATAGGTGACAAAAAGGAATACGTATTTAAAGACATGTCGTCTATTAACATGACGACTGTCAATGATAATGACGATATGAGTTAAGCAATGGCAAAAAGCCTAAACAATACAAGGCAACAAGCCTAAACGCTATAAAACACAAGTCTAAGTATAAGTACCCAATGTATGATTAAAAGGACACAAGTCTAGGAGAACAAAGGTACCGCCTCCGACTACCTTTCAAAATATACCAATTGAACAATAACATCTAATATGACATGTCAAGTAATGAAAACTGGTTAAAACCAGACCATAATAAAGACTTCCATAAAAAGAAGAGAACATGAGTCTTCACCATGAAATCCGGAATTACACCAAATGATGTAACCCAAAGATAGGGTAAGACTAGAAGGACTATAATACGCACCATAAATAACGTGCATAACCTACTAACTAATAAACAAGGTCAGGAAACAATGAAAAAAAAAATTGCCAAACCGCGCACATGGTAACCAGATAACTATAATTTGAGGTCAACACATAAGCAACTCCAATAAAGGACTTACCAAGTAATGTGACAACAGCATTTATCAATACGAGAGGTCGTAAATTCCTTTAAAACTTTAATGAATTCATGTCAACAACATAACCAATGGAAGAGGAGAAAAATCACCTTGTACCATTACGATGTAAACCCCACCATTAGGGCCAAATATTGCAAACACTTGATGATTGAAAGACATATAATCATACCCATTGGGTTGGGAACCCAGGGAACCGAAAAATTCCCTCGGGATACACCCCCAATACCAAGTAGAAGGGAGATGGACAACAGGATACTTCACGAACGCGTGACGAACACTACGAGTATACAAAACGAGATATGGGACGACCACACTCCATAGTGAGCTTGTGGGCTTGACAGGCTTATTTATAAGTTAGTCAAGTAAGTAGTAATGTATCAGTAAGGTACCCCATACATGTAGAGAAGTAGTGTAAGGAACACAAGAAGTAGTCAACTCCATACCAAGGTCAGAGATGCAAATCCGGACCGGTACAAATAACTACCTCAAGTAAATTAACGAAAAAAAGTTCCAATTAATCCAACGGGATTGGAGGAACCAAGAACCTTGAAAATAACACGACTAAGTCATAACGCCGCAAAGGAACAGTTAACACAATAACATTAAGAAAACCTCTTGAATGAGGAGAGAGTTGATAGTCAACCTAATGACAAGCATGTAAAACCCATTGAATGGGTGATTAAACATAAATAGAACCCTCATAAGGTTCAATAACGGCTCACACTAACATAATAATTAGCACCCAAAAGAACCTACTTAATAATGGAAATCGCCACCCGTAAAAGGGACATAAAGCGAGTTACTCTCCAATAGAGAACACAAGACAATATCGAATGATGTAACCATCTCATATGCCCACATTA
The DNA here is from genome assembly GCA_023374045.1 of Limonium bicolor. Lineage (NCBI taxonomy): Eukaryota > Viridiplantae > Streptophyta > Magnoliopsida > Caryophyllales > Plumbaginaceae > Limonium > Limonium bicolor. Next base: position 174,178,282 of record CM041778.1, on the reverse strand, counting down.
AAGGCAATAGTACGTTTTCACCCAGAAAGGGGCTGAATATAAGTACACCAATATACAATAAAAGAAAGGCAAGCTAGCACGCTAGCAGATGCCCAAGCTATTAATCAAATATCACAATAACATATAACTGTCGAATCGACAAAAATAGGGTGCGCATAGAAGTGACCAATATAAATAGCCATTAGAATGGACACATTGGCAAACACAAACGAGTGAAACTCGTGTAGAACTCAAATGATGAGAAACAAAAATTAAAGGCAAGCTACACAATAGCCTAGACCGTTCAAAGATACACTCCAAAATAAATACGGTGTTTAATGCTATAATCCACACAGGAACTCATAAACATACAATTACGTTCTTGTTGAGCAACATGAAAAATAGAAAAGATATAGAATATACCAGAGGGAAAAATGCCTCAACTGCCAAAGAGCATACCCATACGGGATGCCGAAAAATGCAAGGCTCAATATGAACACAACAATGGATTCGCTAGCAAAAGCGGGACAAATCATACAAATATTGGCGTAAGACCAATATACAAAAAATACAATATACAACAACACGAAGCACATAACAAATATTACAATTAATGTGTTACTCCAGAACAAAACAACCTAGAGATAAGAGATGACAAGAATTATCTCCGTGAATTCATAAGCTAATACATCCAAAATTTCAGAGACTAGTGCAAGAGCACTAACAACAAACGATAGCCAATGTTGTACCTCACCTCAACTACAAACAAATGAGTGAAGATAATAACAATTCATAATATATTTCGCGCTAGTAATCCTGAACATCTAGATACGATTTAGACCTAATCGTGTGCAAGTACAATTAACGATACTGCACCGATTAAGATACCTTTGTTTCCAAATTAACAAAAGACCGTGAATGACACTGTCATATTGGAACGAGGTCAACAGTAACTTGCTGCTAACCAATCATCTATAATATATCCTTAGGAATGAAAAGGGGCAAACCAAGCCCTATGTATGTGGGTCTACACCTCGTTATGAAGCGAGCGGGCCCATTAGCTTACAGGTTAGAATTACCTGCTTAGTTAGGGAGAGTGCACGACGTCTTCCACGTATCTCAGCCGAAGCAGTGCGTGCCTTACCCTTGCATAATTTCCTCTTAGAGCCGAGTAATTAGAGATCGACCCGTCTATCAGATAAGAGATGACTCCACTCCTCATCCTCGATACAAGAATGGGAGCAACCAAGTATCCAGCGCTCTTCTCATAACGACTGTGTGATACTTTGGGGGTCACGAGGCGTAACCCTTTTTAAGGGGGGTAGAGCCCTTGGCATGTGTGTTGTTTTGTGGTGTGTTCGTGCTTTAAGCACTTGTGTGTGGTTGTTGTGTATATGTGCTTTAAAGCACTTGCGGTGTATTTTGATTATGTGTATGTGCTTTACGCACTTGTGATGAACCTTGTTGTGTGTATGTGCTTCAAGCACTTGGGATATATTTGTGATATGTATGTGCCTAAAGCACTGAAATGATTATACATTGATGTCCTTCGGGACTTGTGGTATATATATTGATTTATATTGGAAGAGATTTATGGTTGAATGGAATTGATAACACTTCGGGGAAGTGGAAAGACTTGAGATATATATAATGTGTGATTCGAATTGGAAAAGGGTGGATGAAAGAATGGTGACACTGTACTTGGAAGTGTCGAGACCTTAGAATTGATAGGTCGGATTGATTGATACCATGAAGTTTCATTGGGTAGTTATGGACATATTCGATTTGGACGACTTCGGGACGAAGTCCTTTTAAGGGGGTAGACTGAAATACCTCAAATAATTACTACCTTTATTAATAAGGATTAAATTAAACCATGAGCAATAATTGCTACAAATATTATTGTATAACTATATAGTCCAAAATGAACATTAAATTATACACTAAATCTCTAACCAAAGAGAGAATGTCACTAAGGAGGAATCAACTCCCAAATTTAATATCACATGTAACATATTAGTACATGTATTAAATATGACATATAGCACTCATTTAGCTATATATATTTATTTAGTCTAAGCAAATCATAGATACAATATATATATATACATATACATTTAAAACAAAATTTCATTAGTAACCATTTAACAAATAAATCTAGTCATATATATTTATAACTTGCATGTTACATTAATAACTAATGAAAATTCAAATTTCCCTCCCCATTCTCTTCTTGGCCGGTTGATTAATGGAGAAAAAAAAAAGAGAGATTAGACAAAAAACAAGTATTAAAGTACAAATAATAAAGTACAAAGTTCTACCTTCCCATGCTTTTCGATTCTTTCAGCTAGACTCCTATCTATATCATCCGTTCTTTTCTCTTATTTCTTATTTCACGCCAGCCCCACTCTGCATCTTACACCAGAAGCTTCCCCTTCCTTGCCCTTCTGTACAACAGTCGAGAAGAAAAAAAAAACTGCACTCATTCTTCTCACATAACTCAACAGCAACCCATTCTTTTCTTGTTGCAGTCTCAGCTACAGCAGCAGCAGCAGAGAAGAGAAAATGAAACTTCTGTTCTTTCTCCCCACCTCAGCCTCTTCCTTCCCCTGCACAACATCGGACAACAGCAACAGAGACCAACCTTCTTCCCTTCCCCATTCTACCGCAACAGGGAGTAATCATCTCCTACGGTTGAAGCAGTAACATGCCCCCTTCCTCCACTTACGGTTGAAGCAGCAAGCAGTCAAGGAAGAATAACTCCTCCCTTCCTTATTCCTGGTTGGTAGCAGCAGTACTACAACCGAAAAAAAAAAGGTAGATGCTAGCTAATATTGTTCTTCTTCTTGGCATTTTACAGCTCCTTCTTACTGGATCTTCTTCCGCCATTATCACCTCTACAATGCAGCTTCTTGTCCTCTGTATGAAACAACAAAAATGCCCAGCTAAAGCCTCCTATTTCGGTTACAAAACAGCAAAGAAAACGGCAGCATAGCCGCTCCATATTCTCTTCAGTTTCATGCACTAACAAGGGGAGAACCAAGGTAGAACTTCACCTTCTTGCTCCTTCTTCTCTCGGTTTCTAGGGCCACTCTTCCCCACCAATCTCCTTTCGTTTTCGAGGTATAAGAACTTCTAGTTGAAGGCTCCAGAACCCAGCACAAGTGGCACCAGTTGAAGGGGAACATCCTTGGTATTCAAAGGTGAGAAAACTCACCTTAAAACACACCCTCTTCCCTTGCTGTGTGGATGTCCGAAAATGCCTGGTTTCTAACTCTTCTTTTCCACCTCTGGTTGCTCACAAATGGAGGTTATTCTCAGCCTTTTCTTGAGCAAAAAAAAAATGGTACCAAGAACACACCACTTGAGGGCTGGAAAAATAAGGTAAAACCGTCATTAGTCATGGCTATTCAAGCCTTCCTTCCTCCCCAGTTTTTCTGGATAAAAACTGAACTTACTTCTCTCTGTTTTAGGTAACCGAGAACATCTCTAGACCCAGCAAATACAAGGTGAGAAATCTCCCTTGTTAACGCTTAAAAAAAAATCATGCTTAAATCCCCTTAAACTAATTGATTAACAGGGTGATTAACCCATTTTATTTCCTTGTTATAATGTCCACCGAATGGGTACACTCCAAAGGAAAACAAAAACAAACGTGAGCTGTGGAGTTTGATTTCAAGAAGAAAATCAAATATTGGAAGGTAAATGCTTTAAGTGTTTAAGAGTCTTATTAATGTTTTAAGTGAAATTTTGAATACAAGAATCTATTGATGCGGTGAAAATATAGAACCGTGAAGGTGTGGGTGGCTGGTGAGATATTAGTGGAATCCCATTGGAGATTAAATTCAAGTAAGTATTCTTAAAACCTTGATTATGCTTTAAGCTAATTAGTTGGAAAAAAAAAAGAAGATGGGACCGAGAGCATGTATGTATATGGGTACAATTTAGATCCTAAAAATGTGCGGGAATTAATGGTTAAGTGTATGATTAGGAAAACCAGGTATTAATGACTTATTTAAGTCTACTTTATAAGTGATTAACGAAAGAAAAATGATTTGATGGTGATAAAATAAAATCTGTGCAAACTTTGAGTTGTTATGTGAGTTTGGAATATTTTAAATGTCCTTTTTATAGTTAATATTATGTTATATTTAAGGCCAAGTGTTTAGGCCATTTTATTATGCTTATTTTAAGCTTTGAATATTGATCATTAATTTTTTAGAAGTGATGCAATGAATTATTTAAAGATTATGGTGAGAAAATATAATTTTAGTGAATATAACCGCCTAGGAATATTTTAGGTGAATATTTATGAATTTAGATGTTACTTAAATTAAATATAATGTTACAATATAATTTAAATAAAATTTATGAGTATATAAATAAATAAAAGATGTGGGGTGTTGGACTAATATAAAACCTAGGAGAAATATTCTAAGGATTTTAGAAAAAATATAAAATACAATTTTATGAAATCAAAGTGTTAAACGTAAAACTAGGGAAATAAAAAGGGTATTTTCAAAATTATGTTAAATACTGGTCAAAGGGAGTACTTGGGTGGTCAAACTTGACCACATGTGATGTTTGACCAAGTTAGAAAAATACTAAATTATTTGGGTTAAATTTAATGATTGAATTAATTAAGGATATAGTATATAGTTAACTATTAAATTATAACAATTATGAAACTTACGGGAATATATTGTAATTACCGAAAACTATGGTTGAAAATGAGATTTAGCAAAGTTAAAGGGTTGTTTGGAAATTTGGGTAGATTATGGGTTGATTTTGATGAATTGATAAATCAAGGATTATAATATATAGTTTAAATGTTAAAATGTAACATTTATAAAGTTTATGGGGTTATTACGTAGATAACCGAAACTTGGGGGATGGAAAATAATTTTAAGACAGCCTAGGGGCTGTTCGGTATTTTAGGAAATTATTATGGGAGTTTTTTTGAAACTAAATAAGCTAATATGTATAATATAAAGTTTTAGGTATTTAATTGTAAATTTATGAAATAAAGAGGGATAATATGTAATAAAAAGAAAGTTGTGGGAAGACAGTATAAATCTGGACAAAGTATTGAGGTACTATCCGTAAATACATGTATATGTATATATGTGTATATTACAATGTTTGAAAACCTTAGATTATAAATTAATAAGGGTAGTAATATAACAAATATAATATATGGGATAGTTTTGTAAATGATCAAAACTATGTAGGGGAAGTATTGAGATTTCCGAAGACGTGTACTGTTCGGAATTATATATATACCTATATATATGGGTATGATAACGTTTGAAAACTTTAGGTTATAAATTAAATAAGGGTAGAAATGTAGCAAATATAATATTTGGGTTGATATTGTAATTAATCAAAATTAAATGGGGAGGATATATAGATTCTGAAATTATAATGGGCCAGTTAGAAATTAAAATATATATATGGGCAGCTTATATTATAAAGTTGAAGAGGATATCATGTGACGTTTTATTGAAGTGTAAGAGGATATATCATTAAGAAATTAACATGGTATGAATCTACCTTGTAAACAGTTACATAAAATGATGTGTCTAAATTGAGAATCATAGAGAGTATAAAACATAGTAGAAACCTTATATTATAAGGACCATGACAATGTATAAAAGTATATTGTATAATCGTGAAATAAAGTTTCAATGAGAAACATAAGAAATAATGACACAAATGAACCATATACACTTTATAGGGAATGGAGAAGAAATTCAGTATGAACAACTATATAATTCATAAAATATGGAATCTTGATATGGGATGGAAAATAATACGTGATGTTGTAAATATATATATGTACATATAGATGGTACGTAATATATGTGAGGGGAAATATAACCAAGGACGTATATCAAAATGTGGCTTGAACTATAGTGAACGCAACTACGGAAACGTATAAGTGTTACGCGCATGTGCACGCATAGACGTGCAAGAATCGGGTATAGACAATAACGTTGATCGTTAAGTAATTATCATCATGTAACACATAACAATATGACGATGAGTACTACATATACGTACGTACGAGTATATAAACATACATAAATATAGATATGTATATATAAACATGTGAGTATTAATACATACACGTAAATGTAAATATATGTAAATTATACGAGAACAAATAACCGTGATGGATAGCATGATGACCGAGAATCCAACCTCCACGTAGTGAATAAAATGCGGTATTGGGTAATACGTATTCGTAAGTTAAACCATACGACAAACTAAATCCGAAGACGTGGATACTGATAGTAGTTACATTTCTCAGTAGATCGGGTTGCGAGATTCGAACTCTGGGAACGTAGAGGATAGACGTGCGCTCGTTTCGCTAGCTTTGCTCGTCGGTGTACGGTATGTTCATTGTGTGGTCTGAACCCCTGAGGGAAGCCTCGGGTTCGGGTATTACTTGTGTATATGACAAGAGTGATATGCATGAAATGTATGTGAATGTGTGGTCCAAAAGCTCTAAGGGTTCCCTTGGGTTTCGGACATTATTTGTGATTGCATGACAAGATTAATAATATTGTGCATGTGTTGTATGTGTTTATCGTTCCGACCGTCAAGCGATTATTAATTGTGCGCGTATGTCGTTTGGACTTGATAACAATTATCACTTAACCTATATGTGGACCTTTAGGAGAGACTCCGAGTACTGACTTACGAGAGAAAGACCTCTCCTAATACTAAGTGAGCAACTTAGTTTAGAGACCTGGTATTAACCGTCTCTAGAGCGCTGACTCGAACTAAAACATCACCTAGCGGACTTCTAGGTATATGTATATGGCCGATGGGCCTCTAATGAATGTGTTTTCTCCAATAATGAGATTGAATCTCCAGGAGACTAAATGAAATATACTAACATATGAGAGTGTAATAATTAATGATACAATGTTTAGTAAATCCTGGTCTGCATTCGTTCCAGCAGGTTGCGCATAGTGATCACTGAGTGTTCTTCCCGGATCGGGGTTCCCACTCTATTAGTCCACACGAGCCTACATAGATCGTTGGCCGGAATGTACCGCCGTTGGTACCAGGCTTCTTGCCACCAGGACGACTGTCCATTAATGAATAAAATTTACGGGTTGTCCTAACTTGACACCCAAACATAAGAAGGTTACAGAATGTTGAGAACTTGAGAGATCGATGGTACATAATAAGAATCAGATTGTTTGCTGAAAGACAATGTACTCTAACACTTTATTTCGTTGTTGTGATTATGCATGTATTGTGTTGTATGTGAATGTAGTGACTGCCTTGGTTGTGTTTAAATATTCTCCTTCCATGTACTTACAGTTTTATTAAATCTGTAAACGGGTACAGCATGTAACGAATCTCATGTTAAGACGGCTAATTGACCTACGTGACCTAAAGGGTCTAAGATAACATAGTTAACATACTCGGCCAAGTGCTGAGCCCTGCATGGGCACCGATATATGCTGTTTCAGGTGAATGATGATTGGCGTTCAAGTGCGGGATCAAGGGTAGATGACCTCGACCTTTATTTATTACGCTTCTAGGATTAATGTTAGTACGTGATAACCTTGGGAATACTATAGGTGCTCACTTGTCATAGTTATTTAGTTGTATTGAGGATGATAGTTAATATCTGCGGTCATTGCGTATTTATTGTTGATTATATTTTGTTTCTGCTTCATTACTCGCATGGGCGAGTAATAGCATGTGACACCCGAGTGAGGATTATTAGTATTTTGACTTCCGCTGTGAGACGTCTTTAATTCTGCTACGTGAGTGATCATTACGGATTTATTGTGAGAGGTGTTACACTGAAGCTTGGAACAAAACCTGCTTAATGATGTGAGTCTCCCGTTCAAGGCTTGGACAACTTTGATATTTTTTGGAGGAGAAAGGTTGAGGATTGCTTGACTTTTTTCCGGATTGACTTCGATACCTCGTTGTCCAACAATGAAGCCAAGAAACCTCCCTTTGGTTACGCCGAATACACACTTCTCCAGGTTCAGCTTGATTTGGTATTTGTCCAGAGTATCGAACGTTTCCTTTAAATCCTTCATGTGTTGCTCTTTTGATGGACTTTTTACGACTATATTGTCAACGTAAGCTTCCACATTCCGGGCAAGTTGTTGACAAAACACTTTGTCAATCATTCGCTGAAAGGTAGCTCCTGCGTTTTTCAGTCCAAAAGGCATTACCTTGTAACAGAATGTTCCGGCTGAAGTGATACAGGATGTCTTTTCCGAATCGTCTTCTTTCATTTTTATCTGATTATAGCCGGAGAAAGCATCTAGAAAGCTTAACACAGAGCTCTGGGCAGTTGAAACCACCAATATATCTATTGATGGTAGGGGATAGAAATCTTTAGGACATGCCTTATTCAAATCTGTGAAATCCACACACATTCTCCATTTTCCGTTTGCCTTCTTTACCATGACAACATTAGCCAGCCATCGTGGGTATGCTACTTCTCTGATGAATCCAGCCTTGAGGAGTTTCTGGACCTCGGTTCGTGTAGCCAAATCTCTTTCTTCCCCTATTACCCTTTTCCTTTGCCTAACTGCCAGATGCTTTGGGTCTACCCTGAGCTTTTGCCAGATAATGCTTGGGTCTATTCCAGGCATTTTGTCCGTGCTCCAGGCGAATGTTGTCCTTTTTTCCAGGAACCTCATTAAGTGAGTTTGCTCTTCACTGTCAAACGCATTTCCTATTTTAAAAAATTTAGAAGGGTCAGATTTTAAATGTACCTCTCTAGGGGAGTCTTGAGTTGTTTGACATCCTTCCTTTTCTTGACTTGGCTCCGGGGAAGAAGGTAACTTTCCCTTGAACTCCTTTTCTGACCCTACAGTTTTGACCATCTCCTCACTAGGAAGGTTGTCCATGATGCGGACTTCACACATTCGGGCCATCTTTTGGCTTCCTCTTATCGTAACCACCTTCCCGTTTGTGGTTAAATATTTCAATTTTAAGTGATGAGTGCTGTGTATGGCTTTGAAAGCATTGATTCCTGGCCTTCCAAGGTACATGTTATATCCAGACAGACCTGGCACAATAAAAGCCGTGAGTTTCTCCGTTCTCCTTTCGTCCCCTTGACCCAGGGTCATTGTAAAATCTATACTGCCGGAAGACGTGGTAGAGACCCCTCCTACAAATCCTCCTAGAACCGCCGAATATGGCTTGATCCGGTCCTCAGGTACTTCCAACCTCCTAACTGCTTCGGCTGATATGACATTCGCTCCAGCCCCACTATCGATCAGGATTCCCTCCATCATTCGATCGTTTACCTGTGCACGAATGACAAGTGGATCGTTGTGTGGATACAACACTCCATCTTCATCTTCGTTGGAGAAGAAAATTGGAGGAAAACTTTCTTTTTTGGCGATCTTCCTCTCTGGGAGTTCTTGATGCACTTGATGAATGTGCCTTTTTCTTTCATTAGGGGTTAGTGGTCCTACCTCCGAAAAAAGTACTTTGAGTTTTCTTAGAGAAAGTTTTGTTAGTCTTCTTTTTTGGGAGAAAAAAAGGGGGGTTCGCTGTAAACAAAAATGCATAAAATGGAAATTCTATTCTCCTTTCTTTTTGGTAACGTGATACTTAACAATCTTACTCCTACATGCCCAATTTTTGGGAAGACAAGTGATATAAGATTCTCCGCTTAAAGCAGATTACAAAAGGTTATACTAAACTTATCAGGAGAATGAATCCACTTGGAGTAATACAAAGGCAAATTGTCTGGATTTGTAATTCTGAATGCTATCTGAATGAAAAGAGAAAGAACTTTTACTTTCCTTCCTTACAGACCTGTTATCATACCCACCGACTTGCCAGGGTCAAGCCTGGGGTGAACCTCCTCCTCTTGTCGTCCACGTGGTGCATTATGGGCACCGCCCTGCTGACCGCTGTATTGCCTTTGTGCTCCGGCTGATTGCTTTCCCTTCCTCTTATTTTCCTCAATGACTCGAAGCTCTTTGGCCACGGTAGCACAGTTTACAGTCCGGTGGCTGCGGTTCCCATGGTACTCGTAGAATGCAACTGAAATTTCTCCCTGCGGCAGCTTTCTTGGCTGAGGAAGGTATCCTTCTCTTACTGCAGCAGCATACTTCCCTGGGTCAATGTAGACAATGGTCCTTGCCCCCTGATGCTGCGGCCCCTGAGAGGAAGATCCGGCGGTCGACTTGTAATAATATGGTTTGTATCTTGACCCTTCTTTTCTGGCATTTCCTCCGTGCCCCTCTTTCTTTTCTGGTGCTGCCGCGCTTTTGAAGCTATCTTCTAGCTCCTTAGCCTTGTTTTCTGCTATCTCAGATTTTAAAAAATCATGGATTATTTCAGCTAATTCCCCATGAGTTTTCGGTGCTTTTGTTGTGATCTTTCCAGCAAGCCGAGGCTGGGCCAAACCGTTACCAAAGGATTTAATCAAGATTTTCTCATCGATATCATCGATTTCTGCGACCTTCTTATGGAAGCGCTCAATGTACTCCTTCACAGTTTCCCCCTTTCGCTGCTTGACGTCCATCAACTCTATTGTCTCTTTTTTCACCCTCTTTCTCGCAGCGAAGTATTGTTGAAATTCCTCGGTCAGTTGCTTGAAGCTGGTGATGGACTGCGGCGGTCTTGTGGAGATCCATCCCAATGCTCTCTTCGAAAGCGTTCCAGGGAATAAATTACAGAGAGCGAGGGAGCTGATCCCTTGAGTGTTCATGGCAAACATGAATTTCTTAATATGTTGGGCGGGGTCTCCTGTCCCATCATATTTCTCAATTGCCGGAGCAACGAAATGCGGCGGGAGTTTTGCTTTTCTTATCCTCTCTGAGAAGCGGTACAAGCTCATGTCTATCTGGTCGTCCTCTTCCATTTCCTCCTCACTAACGACTGAATTGTGCTTCCGATCTTTACTTTCTTCGCCATTTTAGCCTCTGGAATCCTTCTTTCTCAACTATTCTATAGCCTCAGTCATTTAGTCCCACTTCTTTTGAGACTCCTCATCTCTTTGCATTAATTCCTGTTGTAGAGTCTCGTTTCCCTCCACAATCTTCTCGTCAATTGATCTTTCTTGGATATGGCTTCTGGCATCTCCGAACTCATTTCTTTTTCAACGCGATCGCTATTCTCGGTAGTGCTCTTCGGTGTCTTCTTAGATCTTGGAGCCATTTCTCGTATTCAGATCCTGCAAAAGATTTCATTAGTCATTTCAGGATTCCCATTACGAATCATCACAGATCACTTCCCTGTTTCTATGTGGTCTCGTGGTTGCTTCTTGCTGTTCGTTTCCCACAGACGGCGCCAAATGAAACTGTATGTTGTATCTCAAATATAACCCGATCTGATTTACTATCCTACGTTACCTGGTCTCGGTTACAGAATCTCGTAAGAAAGGGAGAGAGAGAGAGAGAGTCTTTTGTTAGAGTCAAGTGCGAGTTTGACTGCCAAATGTTATGTGTCTTATTTCATGGGGGTACACTCTTATTTATAGAGTCTTGGGGCCTGGTCTTATGTTGCCAGCCTGTATTTTACATGTATAAGTACGATTTTGCCCTCCCTAACATCTTTTGACCGACCACAGGCGGCCAACCACACTATATTTCGTCTTGCCTAAGTCCTACTTTCGTCCGGCCGGGGGCGGCCGGATGTCTTATGTATTCTTACTCCCATCCGGCTGGAAGCGGCCGGATGCTCCATATGTCTTGTTTGGCTTGGTACCATTTCTTCCCTTATCAAAGGGGAAGTTGGAAGATGATCTAAGATAGACATATGGGTTCATCGATAGTTAAAAATATTATTACATGTCCTAAATTTAATACCTCATGTAATACATTGTTACATGTGTTAAATAACACTAGAATGCCTTAATAGATTGTATAAATACTTTATATACCCCCAACAAATTATAAAGACAAACATATAATCATATATACACTTTTAAATAAAAAATGTGACAAGTCACTAGATAACACATTACCATGGTCACTAATATATATGTACATGTACAATACTACAATATTACAAGTATGAAATTTTCAAAATTTCTCTCCAATGTAACCGGCTGCTCACCTGCACAAAAGAAAAACAAACATCATTAGCTTAAGTTTAAACTAACAATAAAAGTACATAATAGTACAAGTTTCCACACTCCCCATACTGCCGCTTACCTCTCCCTGCAACTAGCACCCAACCCGTCTTCTTACCTTCCCATCATCTACAACAAGTACAATCAGCACCCTTTTCCTTCCTTCTGAGTCCCACGCCAGCAACATTGTTGCAGCAGCAGGAAAAAAACGGTAATTACATCCCCAGTCTTCTTTTCTTCTCTTTCACACCACAACAGCTTGTCCATTCTCAGCCCTGTTACAATAGAGCAAAGCAGCGCCAAACGGTAAGCATTGCCTTCCTGCTTCTCCACGTTTTCCTTTGTTATTCTCAGCCCCTACTCACTAGTAAATGCTCTTTCATTGTCACCACAACAAGGCAGCCTTTCCCCCCTACATGATACCGTAACCAGCTCCTCCAACTTGAACCCACTCTGTGCACACTCAGCAGAGCAACACCACAAGAAAACGGTAATGGCAGCTCCATCCCTCCTTCACTATGTCACGGTCTTACTCCCAACCTCATCCCACCTCTTTTCCTTCTCTGTTGTAGTGGACAACAACAACAGCCCAGCATGAACTCAGTCTCAGTCCACGGTTGATAGAACAACAAACATAAATTGCGTTTAAACAAGGTAGGAGCCCCTTCATTCCTTCCTTCTTTCATGGCGGTTTTCTAGTCCCTTTTCATCAGTCTTACCATCTTGTTTCAAGGCTAAAGAACCCACCACTGGAGGCTCCAAACACAACAGGAAGTTGCACCAGTTGGAGAGGGATTTTTCTTGTTCTTCTCAAGAACTGAGCTTATTCTCTCTGTGTATAGCTACCGAAGAAGCCCTGCAAAACAGCAACATACGGTGAGCAGTGGGAGGATTATAAGGGGGAGAAACCAAGATTTTTAAGGAGGTAAAAACAAACTAAAACCTTGAGTATTATATGTAAATGTGAGCTGAACTACGTACAAAATGTTTACCATGGTATATGCATGTATATGAACTAGGACGTGAATTAAGGCAAGGTAATTATATAAGTACCTATTTTAATGCCTTAAAAAGGATTACTAGATTAAATACTGTTGTGAGGAGTAAATATGGGTTAGGAAAAAAAAACCGTAACATATATAAGTAAGTTAAATAAAAATATGTGTGGAAATGATAAGGAAATAACTTAAAAAAATGGCTTAAAAAGGGCAAAGTAAAGTGCTGTATAAACCGTGATTATGGTATAATTCTAGAGATATTTAAATGCCATTTTAAAATAATTATTATGTTATTTTGAGGCCATATATTTAGGCCATGTCATTGTAATTATTTTGGGCTTTAAATAGTCATTAATAAATTTAAAGGTTGATTTATAAGGTAATATAAATTCTGGTGCAAAACCATTATTCAAGCAATTATAACTACTTGGGAACACCTTAGGTAAATATAGGCATAAGTATAAGCTCATATTATGGCTTAAAAGAATTTTAAAACCTTGTACAAATATTTTATGAATAAATAAATCATATATGGGGGCAAAATATAGTTAAATGAAATTTAGGTTATAAATGATAATAATAACCGAAAGGAATGATTTTAGGGATTTTAACAAGTATAACATATGAATTTTACGGAATTAGGGGTTAATTGTAGAACTAGGAAATTATGGGGGGTATTTCCGTAGATAATAGCAAACTGGTCAAAGAATATATTGAGTGGTCAATCTTGATCACATATGAGGGTTGACCATGTTAAAATGATAAGATAGTTATTTTAGATATTTAAATAAATATTAAGTTTAAAACAATAATTATCAAAAAGATTAGGGGTGTTTGAGTGATTACCGAAGGTATGGTGATTAAAATGTGAATATTAGAACCCTTGGGTTTTGTTGGGAATTTTAGAGAATTTTGGGGTGAGCTTGAGGGATAAAATTAATTAAGAGTTATAATATATGGTAGAAGTATTGAATTGTCACAATTGTAAAGTTTAGAGGTATATAATGTGATTACCAAATCTGGGGGTATAAGGAGGAATTTATAAGACTTTTGGGGTTGTGTGCAATTATGAATACGATTTAAATTTAGAATGAGGATTTAAATAATTAAGGGGTATAATATAAGGTTTTATGTAATTAAATGAAAGTTTATAAAATGGAAGGGGTTGTAGTGTAATTATGAGGAAGATGTGGGGGAACAACTAAATCTGAAGAGTCTAAGGGGATTACTCGTAAATATACACATACATATGCATATTATAGTGTTGGGATATCTTAGATTATAAATTAATAAGATTAGTAATATAACAAGTATGGAAAATGGAGTAGTTTGTAAATAAACAAAACTTGTGGGAATTGCTTAAGGATTGTCGAAAATGTTGGTACTGTTCGCAATTTAAATACATGATATATGTATATGATAATGGTTTTAAACTTTAGATTATAAATTGATAAGTCTAGAAATGTGGTGGTTATAATATGTGGGTTGATTTGGTAATTAATCAAAATGTGTGAGGAAGAGATTAGCATTACGAAAATATATAAGGACCGTTTAGGAATTTTTTTTAAAGTTGGGCAGAATATGTTATAAAGTTTGGGTGATATAATGTGACGTTATGTTAAAATGAGGATGGATATATTATAAGGAGGTTATTATGGATCAAGTATATATTATATATGACTTCATAAAATGATGGCTAAGTTGGTAGATGTTGGAAGTATATTATAAAGTTGGAACTTTATTATAAGGGGGCCCTATAATGCACCTAATATGAAATTGCAAAATGGTTAGCAAGATACAAGTATAAACGCGAAAATAACGACGTTATAAGCGTATGCAAATGCATAGAATATTACATGCGCGTAAAAGGTTGTGCCAATGACAACACGTAACAACAACTATAATATATGCGCACTAGAATATATATAAATGCTAGCGCACTTACATAAATACAACTACGTGAACTAGTTCGTGCAACAAAATGTTTAAATGCCATGCATGCACGCGCGTTACGCTATTTCCGCATGCATGTAACCCGACAATACCTAAACAAATTATAAACGTAATTTCCATGTAATAACTGTTAACCTCGTAGCGAAAAATATATATACTCGTAAGCTGTAACGAGTGGTTGAGATGTAAATCCCTAAGGTTAACGAACATCAAGTACGCGATGGAAGTAAGGGTTAATCTAGGACGATTAGGTACGTTCAAGTTATATAATATATATACTGATATTCGAACCACATGTATACCATAGGTGCGAGTGGGTAGACATGAGGATAGCGAGCGCTAGAGATTACGCGGGGATTTTTAAGCGAGCGCTCATCGGTGTAAGGTATGTTCATTGTGTGGTCCAAACCTCTGAGGGAAGCCTCGGTTCAGGTATTGCTTGATTACTTGACAAGAGCGATATGTGTGACTTGCATGTTGTATGTGGATTAATTCCCTATTTAGTCAAGCGGATATTATTGTGCGTGACGTCTTCGGACATTACGACTTTGATTCTCATTCTGTTTAAATACTAACAGTTGGAAACCTTTAAGATTCTTAACTAACCTAAGTGAGACACTTAGGAACGAGACTCGGGATCCCCAGTCTCTAGAGCTTGACACTCGAACATGAACATGACCTAGATTCTTTCTAGGGAGGTGTATAGGACTTAAAGGTAAATATAATGGTAATGGATTCTCCTGGACCTAAGACTTGACTTAGGGTAATTGATTAAGAATTAATCACATATTGGAGAGTGTTGGTTTATGGTATAAGGTATGGAAATCCAATTAGTTTCGACTAGTTGGTTGCACATTGGTGATCACCGAAGTATAACGTTCGTATCGGACCGACTCCCTCTATATCCCGACGGGCCTAGATAGACTGTTGGATAAGGGGTGCCGCTTTAGGCACACAACTTCGGCCATTCATGGACGCCTTCATTAGGCAAGTGGAAGTCCCGGGATCGAATGATCCTTGGCAATGAGCACCTCGTGTGTACGGGAGAACTACTGTCCAGTAAGGTTGTTACGGGTTGTCCTAACATGACACCCATTGGTATCAGAAATAAGACTTAATGGTGACTAACATGATTTAAAGGAAAACTACGATTACCCTAGTGGAAATAATTACGCGTTCGTATGATTGTTATACAATATTGTATATCGTATGTTGTGCATTGTGTGTGGTGCATGGATCATTACATGGATGGATTGTCATATGTTCAATTTTTGTTCTTTACTATTATTCATATAAACTCTAAAACGGACCAGCATGTAATTAACCTCATGTTCAGACGGCTAATTAACCTAAGTGACCTAAAGGGTCTAGGATTACACTTTTGCATATTCAGCGTTTCGCAGAGCCTATACGGAACCCCATTACAGGTACTTGACCGTGTTGCGAGCCGGAGTGTCGGGATCGGGGATAGACGACCTCGACTTTTGTTTTGCATTCGGACTCTTTTCTTTTGTATTTTGTGATATCGTTTAGGGATTTTATTAGATGCTCACTATCATACTTTTGGAGAACTAGTTAGCAGTATACCTCTAGAGAACCCTTAGGGTCAACAATTCCGTTTTTGAACTATCGGTATAGTTAGGTAGGCTTCTCACTAGTAATTATTTTGGATAATAAATGTTGTAATTCGGTGTCAGCTTATTACCTCGTCATCACAGTGGAAACGGTTGTAATATTGGTTTAGTTGTAGAGATGGACGCTTCGTTGTTCGCATGGGCGAGCAATGGCGGTAACACCCAGGTTTTAGACGAGTAGGTTTTAAATTCCGCTGCAACATTTTTATTTCCTGCTACGATTCGCGTTAGTTAATATTGTATTAGGGGCGTAATTAACAGGAGGTGTTACACTTTCAGATTCCTATTGCGCCAGAGGACCAAGACAAGACCACTTTCACTTGTCCTTAAGGTACCTTTACGTACAGAAGAATGCCCTTTGGATTGTGCAATGCTCCTGCCACCTTTCAATGTTGTATGCAGGCGATCTTTACTGACTTCATCGAGCAGAGCATTGAGGTATTCACGGAAGACTTTTCTGTTTATGGCTCTAGCTTTGATGTTTGTTTGGCGCAGCTTGATCTCATTCTAGGCCAATGTGAGGAGACTAATCTGGTTCTCAACTCGGAGAAGTGTCACTTTATGGTCAAGGATGAGATTGTGCTAGGCCACAAAGTTTCAGCTAAAGGGATCGAGGTTGATCAAGCGAAGGTGAAGGTAATTGAGAAATTGCCAATACCTACTTGTGTGAAAGAGGTAAGAGCTTTCTTATGGCATGCAGGTTTTTATAGACGGTTAATTCAGGATTTCTCTAAAATTGCAAAACCGTTGACTGACCTGCTTCTGAAAGATGCCCCCTTTGTTTTTTCTGATGATTGTTTGTCTGCTTTTGATTTGATTAAGCAAAAACTGGTAGCTGCACCGTTTGTTGTTTCACCTGACTGGTCAGTACCTTTTGAGATTATGTGTGATGCCAGTGATTATGCAGTGGGGGCAGATTTGTGCCAGAGGAAAGACAAAATTCTTAGGGTCATTGCTTATGCAAGCAAAACTTTGAATGACGCCTAGAAAAACTACACCACCACTGAAAAAGAGCTCCTGGCTGTGGTATTTCCCTAGATAAGTTTAGATCATATCTTTGGGGAAGTAAAGTAATTGTTCATACTGACCACACTGCTCTTAGATATTTGTTTGCTAAGAAAGAGGCCAAGCCCCACTTGCTTCGTTGGATTCTCTTGTTACCAAAATTTGACATTGAAGTAAGAGACAAGAGTGGCAAATTGAATATCGTGGCTGACCATCTTTCTAGACTGGTAGTTCCTGATGATGGTGTACCTATTAATGAATTTTTTCCCGAGGAAACTATTTTTGTTTTGCATAAGGTGCAAGAGCCATGGTATGCTGATATGGCAAATTTTCGTGTGTCTGGTGTTGTTCCTTATGACTTCTCATATGCTCAGAAAAAGAAATTTCTTTCTGATTCTCGTCATTATATTTGGGAAGACCCTTACTTGTTTCGAGTGTGTGCAGATGATTTGATTCACAGGTGTCACCCTGATGATGAGGTGAGCAGTGTGCTCGAGTTCTGTCACTCCAGAGAGGTTAGGGGTCATCATGGATCCCACAGGACAGCTCCAAAAGTTTTGGAATTTGGTTTTTATTGGCCTATTCTCCGTAAGGATTGCCAAGCTTTTGTAGCCAAGTGTGAGAGTTGTCAAAGGCTAGGCAACACTTCCAGAAGGCACGAGATGCCTCAGCACGGTATTTTAGAAGTTGAATTATTTGACTGATGGGGTATTGATTTTATAGGCCTTTTTCCTTCTTCTCAGGGTTACCAGTATATTCTCATGGTCGTTGACTATGTCTCAAAGTGGGTAGAGACTATTCCTTGCCAGCATGCTGATTCCAAAATGGTGGTCAAATTTCTAAAGAAGCACAACTTTACTCGCTTCGGGGTTCCTAGGGCGATTATTAGTGATGGAGGATCACATTTCTGCAATCGCTCCTTTGATGCTCTGATGGCTAAGTATGGAGTGTACCACAAAGTTGCTTTGCCCTACCACCCATAGGCAAATGGACAAGCTGAAGTGTCCAATCGAGAGCTCAAGTGGATTCTTCAAAAGTCCGCCAGTTCTTCTAGGAAGGATTGGTCTCAGAAGCTTGATGACGCTCTTTGGGCTTATCGAATTGCATTCAAGACTCCCATTGGGATGTCTCCTTTCAGGTTAGTTTATGGTAAGTCTTTTCATTTGCCTGTGGAGTTGGAGCATAAGTCGTACTGGGCACTTAAGGCCCTGAACTTTGATATTCATGCTGCTGGTGAGAGGAGGAAGTTTCAGCTCTCAGAGCTAGAAGAGCTGAGGGATCAAGCTTATGATAGTGCGAAGATTTATAAAGAGCGTACCAAGAAGCTCCATGATCAGATGATTCAAAGAAGGGACTTCCAAGTTGGAGATTTGGTGCTGCTTTACAATTCTAGATTGAAGCTTTTTCCTGGGAAGCTTAAGTCCCACTGGGTCGGTCCATACAAAGTAGTGGGTATTACTTCTTATGGGGATTACGAGCTGGAAAATAAAAAGTGTGAAATTTTCAAAGTCAATGGGGCTCGTTTGAAAAAGTATGTTGGTATTACTGATGCTAATATTGATTTGCATGCAGTGTCTCTTGTGCAGGATCAGCCGGCTGCCCCATATGCTTCAAGCCCTCTTGCTCCGAAGGATAAAAAGAAGAAAATCCCTTGGATAATTCGTTTTGCGTTTAGGAAGCTTCGAAAGCTTGCTCTAGGAAGTTGTGTTATTCCCAACCACACTTCCTCTTCTTCTGATCAATAAGCTCGGGAAGTCTAGCCAGAGACTTTAAATCTGGGCAGCTTAGTGGGAGGCAACCCCCCTCACTTTCCTTTTCATCTATTTACCCTTTTGTTTGCTTATTTTTGTTTTTTATTTCTTTTCTTTTTGAGCTTACGGCTGAGTTTTGACTACACTTGAGTTCTTCTGGCTGTGAAAAATAAACTTTGTAGGAACACTCTCTCCATTCCACAGCTGAACTCAAGTGTGGGGGTCTCAAGGACTTGCGCTTACGAGTTAGGGGAGTATTCCTATCTCCTTTTACTCATCATTTGCATGTAGTTTGTGTACGAGGTTGGTAGTTATTTTTATTTTGTTTTTTTTTATTTCTTTAATGAATTAAAAAAATTGAAGGCGTCCGGATGAGCGTCCGACCCAACTCATCTGGACGTGACTGAGAGATGTTATCCACGTCCAGATTACTGCTGCGGACAACCCAGAAAAACAAGTTTGCCGCGTCCGACCTATCTACACCCGGACGTTCCGGCCGGACGCGCGTCTTCTGCCGAAATTTATGAAAAAAAGGGCGGTGCTATTTCTCTTTCTTTCTTCTACGACATTTTCCTGCTACCCAGTTCTCTAGCAACCTTAGCACCAGACTCCGTCCGACGTCTCTACTTTCCCAGTCTCCACACTGTCGCTCTACTCTGACCACCAGCACCGCGTCACCACTGCTATTCTTCCGACGCCATCGACCCGAGTCCACCGACCGTCTTTGTTCTCCAACGACGCATCATCTCTCTTCTCCGACAGTCCAGGTTTCATTTCAAATTTCTGAATTTCATTGATTGTTCGGAGCAGATTTGTACTTGTTTAGTGGATTTATTGGTTATTTTAGTAAAACTGAACTTGAATATCTACATTCTGGTTGTCGATTTGTGCATTTGTGTGCATTTGGAAGATTTTTTCTGCGCTGTGTGCGATTTAGGGTTCTTCGGGTTGTCCGGCTGGGTGTCCGACCAACTGCCCCGGACACAAGTCCGGGCATGTTGAAAAATTGCAAATTTCTTGAGTTACTTCTGGCTGTGGATTATGCTAATCTATGCTATATTTTGCTGATTTTTCTAGGTTTTGGACTGTTCAGCTTTGATTGTGGGGATATTGGTGGATTATCATCTAATTAGTTTCTGATTACGGCTGTTGCTGACTCATTCGGATTATTTGTGTGCATTCTATTGATTTTAATTATTGTTTTTTGTTGTTTTGTTGCGTTTTGTTTTCTTGTTTGTTTTTTCCTATTAGATGGTTCGCACTTGAGGCGGTAGTTCTGCTGGTTCCTCTAGGGGCAAGCGCCCAGTTGAGTCCTCGTCTGCTCCTCCTCCTCTTTGTGAGGATGGATTTGTTTCTAATGCTGCCGTGCCTGGTTCGACCAGGGCGAGAATTTTGTGATGGAGCGGCGCATTTCTGCTGAGGTTGTGATAGCTGCCGGGCTGGATGCACTGTTTGAGCCCTTTGGAATAGGCAAGGTCCTCTAGATGGGCGAGGGACTCTTTTCTTCGGCACTGGTCCGTGAATTTTATGCTAATGCACAGGCGAGCAACTCGACGCATTCTGTTTCTTCCTACGTTCGTCATCACCCCGTCGAGATCACTTCGGCCTCCTTCAGCCTTCTCTACAACTTTCCAAATAAAGAGGAAGCCCACACGAAGTTCCACGAGAACTTTTAGCGCAGTACAAAGTGGATTCGTGAGGTTGGCTGCACCAGACGCCACGCAGGAGAGGAGAACAAGGACGTTCTCCCTTACGCCAGCTTCCCGACTCTTATGCAGAGACTTTTGGCAGAGATCCTCAGCCATCAGATCCGGCCTCAGGCTGGAAATGATGCTTCTGACGAGGACTGCGTTCTTCTAGATTACTTGATTTCTGCACCTCCTCCACCCGCTCAGCGCATATCCATCCCTTTCGTCATGTTTCGACAGCTGCATAAGGTGGTCAGCTATATCCGGTCCAAGAAGAAGAGGGTCACTCCTATCTTTCCCTTCTTCATCCATCACTACTTGGCTGCTATGCTACCAGAGGACGTCCTCAAGGGTCTGGACGTACGCTAGGGGGAGACTCCTATTATGTTGAAGACCTTTAAGAGGTGGGGCTTTGTTCGTCTCGATAATGGCACTGGGGTACGAGGCAGCTCTGGGCTTTCTGACGCTGGATCCTCTTCTTCTGGAGGATCTCGGGCTCGCGCACCTCCTACTACAGTCATGCAGCCTCCCACTCCCCTTGTGATGGCTGTTCCTCCAGAGCTTCAGACGCAGTTGAGCGACATGCAGAGGATGCAGTAGGAGATGTTTCAAGCTCAGCAGCGGAATTTTGAGCGTCTAGACCGTAGTGAGGCTTTCTATCAGGAGACACATCAGCATTTTCAGCGGACTGATACTGTTCAGAGGCAGACGGATAAGATTCTAGAGAGCCTTCTCGCTGGCCTTCGTCAGGGAGCTCCACCACCGTCTCCTTCCAGGTTTACTTCATCTTATGTTATGGTTATGATTTTTTACTAATTTTTGTGTTATTTTGTTTCTATTATGCTTTGCTTTGCAGCCTTTTATTTTTCTCCTGCTATTATGTTCTCTTTCTGACAGATCCTACATGTGGGGGACTTCTTTCGACTATGCACACGCTTCTGCTGTCTGGAACCTTGGGGGTATTCTATTCATCTTCTGATTCTCTAAATTTGATGCTCCCCTTTGTTTTGCTTTGCTAATTTGCCCCTTTGGATTTCATACACTTATTGAATTAATTCTTTATACGCAATGAGGGCATTACTTTGGTTTAAGTGTGGGGGACGATTGACTCCGTCACGACTTGTTCTTGAGTTTGTCTTTCTTGCACTTATTTAAGTCTTGTTAATGGAGATAACTGAAAGAAAGACATAGAAGAAGCTAAGCAAGTTGACAGGTTTGGGGTGTGAAATTTTTTGTTTTCGAATCATTGTGGTTTTATTGCTAATTGAAGTCATTGTCTACTAATGCTTATGATTGAGAATTTTTGCCATCTAAACCTTGTTTTTAACTTTGAGCCTATGAATGAATGGAATGAAAGGTGGAAAAGAACGAAAGCAAGGTACTCCACTGATCCTTTAAGGCATTTTTCTGATCCTAAAACAGGCCTCTTTTACTCGGATATTAAGTCATTTGGGGTGTCTTATCACCTAGCTACCTAAGGTTCTCTGAATCTGGGATAGTTGACCCAAAGCCGCTACATGGGTGAAGAGAAAAGTCTGAGGTGAAAGAAACAAATGAACTTGAATTAAAGTATCTGTGCATCTTTAGAGCTGAATGTTTTCAATAACTTTTATCTTTGGGATCATGAGTGCGTGGCATTGAAAGGTAAAATGGAATAAGATCTTACTTCATGCCCCTTATCGTTCGAAAAGGAATGTGAAGGAAATGGTTGTTTGGCTCATGGTTAAAGGCTCAGTTCTAATGGTTCTTCTTCTCTCGCAGAGCTTTGTATGACTTTTTGCACTTCTTTGTTTGTTCTGAAAATTCTTTTTGCTTAGAGTTGGAAAATCTAATCCCCCGGATCGAAAGACTTGCAAAGTATTCTTTTGTGCTCTCTCTCTTTTGTTGTTATCTATTGGCTTGCTTAAGCTTTTGTTGGAAAGATTTGCTTGGGGACAAGCAAAAGATAAGTGTGAGGGAATTTGATGCACCAATTATTGATATATCTTTTAGTGCTTCAACCCCTTATCTTTCTTGTCTTTTTCCTAAGTTTATGATTTTATGATGTGTTATATCTTTTTTAAAGTGAAAATACTTCACACTGGCTTGTTTTGGTGTTTTTATAACTTAGGACGCGATCTGGGAGAAATTCGGTACAAAAGGGCAAAACTGGGTCTTGTTCGGACTTACGTCCGACCCTGTGGTCCAGACGCCTTGTTCCTGTCCGCCAAACTGGTCTGGATGCCGACCCGGACGTGACTTAGCTCTCACTCCTCGAAGCTTTCAAGTGTCCGTATGACGAGTCCGGCCCTGTGACCCGGACGTGCTCAGAAGGACAGAAATATTTATGACCACGAGTGCAGCATGAAGATTTCGATACATATACGCGTCCAGCCAGGCTGTCCGGCTAAGTGGCCTGGATGTAGAGCCGGACGTCTCACAAATGAGAAAATCTCACTGCAGACTGTATATTGAGAGAGGTTGGAACTGGTGTAATTAAAACAATTGAGAAAGAAATTAATACTCAAAATAACTGTCGGGCTGCAAACAAAAATCCCGGTCGCAGTAGTATAGTAAGACAGAAGCGGCCGGGGTCAAACCGTGGGACTTATAGCGAAATAATATAGTACCTAAGCTGGTCACAAAAAGGGGGGAATTTAATTGACTTGTTTCTGTAAAGTAAAACAACAGATAAAATTAACTGTTTAGAAGATAAATTAAACGGGACTCCGGGTTCAGGTTTATATAATCTGATTAATTATGCTATCTCTACCGGTTTTATTTTAATAGTTTGGCAAAATTCCTGTTATTATCTTAAGGACTAAATCATAGACTCAAAAGGACTCGCTTACCAGAACATGCTCGGTCTATTCTAGATTCGAGCAAAACACATGTAAATGGATTAAGTGCGAGGAATTATATTTTGCATCTGAAAATACTAACTTATTTAATCAAAATAAGTTTTCCACAGATTTATCGATTAATTAACCTGTCTATTTATCACTGGTCTGATCAAAATAGACTTTGTAAAGCATTTTAATAAATTCATGAAATTTATTAAAAAGGCGAGAGATAAACTTTAATCGTAACAAACTGTATTTAATTAAACCGGTAAAAATATAGATTACATAATTAAACAAACTATAATTACACCTTCACCCGGAGTAAATCCTCTTAGCCCAACATAATTAAAAAGACAGAATAAGAAATAAAAGAAATCATCTGGGAAAAATAATTAATTCAGCTCCACTATCTTGACTGCTAATATCTGGACAGAGGTTGGACAGAACAACGGTATGGAAATGGAATGTTTTTATGGAATGAGGTGTTGTATGGAATTTATGTGGATAATATGTGGATGAGATGTATGATTTTTGGAGAGTTTATTGGTATTTTTATGGAGGAAAAATGACATAAGTTTGGGGTGGAATGAGATATGATTTAATGGAGGGTTATAGGTGTATTTATAGTGAAAATGGGGTAGAAATGAAGGGGGTGTCGGTGTGAAAAGATAAAATATAATTTATCTTTTCACACCCATGTCGATGCACCCTGATTGCTTCAAAATAGACGTGTCCGAACCAGCGTCCGGACCAGCCTGGTTCGGACATGTCGATTTTTGTACGGGTGCGCTCCGTGTGTCTTGTCCGAATCAGCTCGTCCGGACGGTGGTTCGGACAATAATTGTTTTGCCTCTAAAATCTTCGTTTGAGCTCCGATTTGATCCCCGTTTGTTGCGTTGCGAAGCTTATGAAGTGTACTATATGATTCCAAGACCTTTTTCTGCATTTGATACATAAAATTTATCAGTTCATATCAAACATAAATCTAAGAGAATTCACATAGCAAGTGGGAAACATTACTTTAAAGTGTTGCAAATAATAAGGTAATTAAACCCTAAAAGTCTATATGTTTCGCACTTATCAAATTCCCCCATACTTATCTTTTGCTTGTCCTCAAGCAAATCTTTATGACAGAATCTTTAAACAAGTTAAATACAAAATAACCAAACAGGGAGAGCACAGAAAAGATTGCTACAAAACTTCTAGATTAAAGGGTACTAGAAACTTCTTTTTCTTTTCTTTTTTTTCTTTTTTTTTAAGTTTTTGAAAAGAACCTTGAAATTATAAAAACGACTATTTTAAGAAGGAGAAGTAGAACCATAAGAATCCAGTTTTTAACCCTGAGCCAATCCACTATTTTCTTTCACATTTCCTGAAACGACAAGGGGCATGAAGTAAAATCATATTCCATTATACCTTTCAATGCCACATACTCATGATCCATAATGAAGTTTTTATCATTTAAGTACATAATGCAAAGATACTTCGATTGAAGTTTAATTTCCTTTCACCTCAGACTTTTCTCTCCACCCTTGTAGCGGTTTTTGGTCAACTATCCCAGATATAAAGTACCTTAGGTAGCTAGGTGATAAAGCACCCCAAAGAACTTAACAACCGAGTGGACGAGGCCTGCTTAGGTTTAGAATATGCCTGTTTGGATCAGAGGAGTACCTTGCCTTGTTCTTTTTCCACCTTTTCATTCCAATTCAAATCCAGGCTCAAAGCTAAAAACAGGGCTCAAATGATAATTATTCTTAAATTTTAAGCAATTTCTAATCAGAATAAATTTTAAAATGGTTGAAAATTTTTAGTACCTCATAATGTTTGTAGGTTTGCAATATTTCCTCTATGGCTCCCTTTTTGACTATTTCAAACTTAACAAATTTAAACAAATTATCAAAAGAGAAAACTTAAGAACAAGCTACGAGGGTACGAGTACTCCCCCACACTTAAGCTCAAGCAATGCCCTCATTGCATAGAAAGAATTAAATTAACAGGGCAATGCAATCTATACAAGCAGGAAATTATACGAATAAAAGAAAAAGGGAATATGAAATATTAGAAGAGAAAGAGTGTACTCCCCAGAGTTCGCAGAGTGTGCAGAGCTCCCCCACACTTGAGTGCAGCTGTAGAATTACATGAAATGTACCTGTAAAGAATATTCTACACAGCCAGAAGAACTCAAGTAAAACCCGCATTTTATTATAACATATAAAAGGGAAATATAGTACAAAAGAGAAAACAACATAAAAGGAAAGGCAAAGTATAGATAGTGGGTTGCCTCCCACCAAGCCGCCCGGGTTTAACGTCTCTAGCTAGACGCATGCTTTTTTTTTCCCGGATCAATGATGAAAGTTGACATTGACGTTAACGGGAAAATGAAATAGCTAACAATCAGGATCGAACCACCTGGATCAAAACAAAACATTACCTCAACAATTAAATAAGAAAATAATTACTCCATAAAATTTTTTAGGAGATATGGTGGTAAGGGTCTCAAACAGAAGACCAGGTGCTGACTGTGCTCTCCCTCAAATTGGAGGATGAAGACATCCTCCTATATAGGTGAGGCTCATAGAAAGAACGCTGATCGTATCATCTTCAGAGAAAATTGATTCTTCGAAGGTGAAAGTGGCGTTTTGTTTGGATGTTCTGGGGGAGAGTGAGCATTTCCTCCTCTTCATTTTTGAGGATGTAACTATCCTCATTTTCTGGGTATAGCACAGAGAAGGAGGGAAAATAACGGTAATTGACTTCAGAGGGAGGAGACTCCATGAAGTTGAGGTAGAAGCTGTCCTCTGATGGCTTGTCTTCAAGCTCAAGCAGAAGGTTTGATGTCGTTTTGCTCAAGTTCGAAGGGGGTGGTGACAGAGAGTAACTCAAATCCTCAGTAAAGTTGTGCACTATATGAACCATTTTGCTTTCCGGTTGCTGCGATGCAAGGTTTAGTGAACCTTCCATCATTTCATTTATCTAACTAATTGGCATAGAGCTTCAGTTGGTTTATGTCAAGGTATTCTTCTCAGCCCGCTGTTCCATTTCACGGAACATTTCATTCTCTGGTTGTTGCTCCCTTTGAGCTAGTGTGATGGGCTGGTCCACTACATAAATTGCGTTTGCATACTCTTTGGATTTGGATTGGTTGTGAGGGGAGTTGGCCAGGAGGTCTTTTTGGATGAGAAGTTGTTGAATTTGGGACTGCAAGGCTTTTTAGTCTTTACGAAGGGCTGTGACTTCATCTGCGTGTCTGGGGTCTTACTCATCATTGCTTTAAACATCTCCTGCATTTGGGACATTCTGAGTCGGGATTTAAAGGTTGTTGAGTCTGTCAGCTTGAAGAAGCATCATTACCATAAGGCGGATGCTGATACTGCCTTTGGCCTCCTTGAAAATTGGGGTGCATGTTGTGCTGCCATGGTTGTCTGTACCCTTGATTGTTACCAACAAAGTTTGCTTCCTCTGCTGCTTTTAATTCTTGTAATTGGGGGCATTTTTCATAATCGTGTGGCCCACCACATTGCGTACAAGAAACATCATGAGATGATAGGGTAGAGGAGCGTAGCCTGGAGGGGTTATAGATGATCGAGAAATCATCGACTTTGCTTGGTGGGAGTAGGAATTCATGGTCATCTGCTCAACTACTTTCTGCAGGGTGCTTACTTTTGTTGCCTGTGGGCATTGCTCTCCATGAGTTGCTCATGGCTTTTCATCAGCTGGTCAAATTTATTGTCACTTTCCCCTACTTGGTATAAACCTGGAGTGCCGCCTCTTGATCCGCCCGTGGCCCAGTCTCTGATCTCTTCACAGAGGGCTCTATCCCATTCAGAAACTGTTTTCCTGGCTTTTTCAGAATGTCAGCACCTAAAGAGGATAGTACCATTGTTTTGCACGGACCGATTAAGCCTTTGTAGAACAATTGTGATACTTGTTCTTTCGTCAGACCATGGTGAGGACAAGTAAGTAGTAGTCCTTTGAAACGGTCCCAAGTTTCACAGATATTTTCCGACCCTGGCTGCTTGAAATTGTAGATTTCAGCAATCATTTCCAACGTTCGGCTCGGGGGCAGGAATTTATCGTAGAACTTGGTGGCCATTTCATCCCAAGTACCAATGGTACTTGGTGTAAAGCTGTGGTACCATTTACTTGCATTTCCCGTCAGGCTGTGAGGGAATAATGAGAGTCACGCGTACTGGAGTACTGCATCGGTCGCAGTTAGACTGTTGGCATGCTGCAGAAACTTGGTGACATGCAACAGTGCTTCGTCAGGACTGGAGCCATCGAACATGCCCAACTCCTTTACACATCTGATCTGATGATATAGCTTAAGCTTTTGCCACTCATCGTATTCGGATGAGGTAAGGTGGGGAACGATGATGGCGGGCTGTTGTCCTTAGTTAGATGGCCTGTTGATGTTACGAACTGTAGCTGGAGTAGATGACATATTTGCTTCCTGGTTTGATTCTATCTCCGTGGTGGTTATGTTTTGTTGAGATCGTTTCTGCCTCAAAGTGTGCAGAAAGGTTCTCTCGATCTCAGGGATGTAGCTACCTGTATGATTGTTAAAATCGTCCGGAAGGCTTTGTGATCGAGTAATAGACATTCACCACTCAAAACAGAAAAAGAAACTGTGATGTGATAAAATAAAAAATAGAAATAGGAAGAAATATGCAGGGGGAATCTAAACAATTGAAAAGAAACAATTCAATAGAATAAAATAAAGAAAATTTTTTTTAACAAGAGAAAATAAACCGAAAATAAATAAACATAAAAGAAATAAAAATAAATGCAGTTTAAGTAAATAATAAAATTAAAATAAAGAAAAAGGGCAGAATTTAAATTGCTGGAATTTAAATGACAAGGGAATTTAAATGACAGTAATTTAAATGACAGAAAATAAAGAACCGGAATTTAAATGACAAGGGTATTTAAATGACAGAATTTTAAATGTTAGAAATTAGATGACAGAATTGAAATGTTAGAAATTAGATGACAGAAATTAAATTACTGAATTTAAATGACAAAGGAATTTAAATGACAGTATTTAAATTACAGAATTTAAATAACTGAAATATAAAGGACAATGGAAATTTAAATAACTGGAAAGTAAATGACAGGAAATTTAAATGACTGGAAATTTAAATGACAGAAAAGTAAATGACTGGAAAATAAAGAACTGTAATTAATGCGATATTTAAATTGCTGGAATTTAAATGACAGAAATTGATAGAAATAAAATAAACAACAACATAATAGTATAAACAGAATATTATAATATAACAGGTGAATTATCCGGGGCTTAGGGACTAGAATAAATCAAGTCCCCGACAACGGCGCCGTTTTGCAGACTGTATATTGAGAGAGGTTGGAACTGGTGTAATTAAAACAAATGAGAAAGAATTTAATACTCAAAATAACTGTCGGGCTGCAAACAAAAATCCCGGTCGCAGTAGTATAGTAAGACAGAAGCGGCCGGGGTCAAACCGTGGGACTTATAGCGAAATAATATAGTACCTAAGCTTGTCACAAAAAGGGGGGAATTTAATTAACTTGTTTCTGTAAAGTAAAACAACAGATAAAATTAACTGTTTAGAAGATAAATTAAACGGGACTCCGGGTTCAGGTTTATATAATCTGATTAATTATACTATCTCTACCGGCTTTATTTTAATAGTTTGGCAAAATTCCTGTTATTATCTTAAGGACTAAATCATAGACTCAAAAGGACTCGTTTACCAGAACATGCTCGGTCTATTCTAGATTCGAGCAAAACACATGTAAACGGATTAAGTGCAAGGAATTATATTTTGCATCTGAAAATACTAACTTATTTAATCAAAATAAGTTTTCCACAGATTTATCGATTAATTAACCTGTCTATTTATCACTGGTCTGATCAAAATAGACTTTGTAAAGCATTTTAATAAATTCATGAAATTTATTAAAAAGGCGAGAGATAAACTTTAATCGTAACAAACTGTATTTAATTAAACCGGTAAAAATATAGATTACATAATTAAACAAACTATAATTACACCTTCACCCGGAGTAAATCCTCTTAGTCCAACATAATTAAAAAGACAAATAAGAAGTAAAAGAAATCATCTGGGAAAGATAATTAATTCAGCTCCACTATCTTGAATGCTAATATTTGGACAGAGGTTGGACAGATCAACGGTATGGAAATGGAATGTTTTTATGGAATGAGGTGTTGTATGGAATTTATGTGGATAATATGTGGATGAGATGTATGATTTTTGGAGAGTTTATTGGTATTTTTATGGAGGAAAAATGGCATAAGTTTGAGGTGGAATGAGATATGATTTAATGGAGGGTTATAGGTGTTTATAGTGAAAATGGGGTAGAAATGAAGGGGGTGTCGGTGTGAAAAGATAAAATATTATTTATCTTTTCACACCCATGTCGATGCACCTGATTGCTGTCAAAATAGACGTGGCCGAACCAGCGTCCGGACCAGCCTGGTTCGGACATGTCGATTTTTGTACGGGCGCGCTCCGCGTGTCTTGTCCGAATCAGCTCGTCCGGACGGTGGTTCGGACGATAATTGTTTTGCCTCTAAAATCTTCGTTTGAGCTCCGATTTGATCCCCGTTTGTTGCGTTGCGAAGCTTATGAAGTGTACTATGTGATTCCAAGACCTTTTTCTGCATTTGATACATAAAATTTATCAGTTCATATCAAAACATAAATCTAAGAGAATTCACATAGCAAGTGGGAAACATTACTTTAAAGTGTTGCAAATAATAAGGTAATTAAACCCTAAAAGTCTATATGTTTCGCACTTATCACTCGCCTTACAAAGCTATCTCTTGTCCGGCTCTCCTACCCAGACAGGTGAACCGGACGTGTATATTTTATGTCAGAAATTCTATTTTTAAAGGAGCATGCGCGAGACAAAAGGGGGAGGGAGGAAATCAGAGAATTCATCCATGACACCCTTTCGAAGACTGGAACACAGCGTCGTGCCCTCCTTCAACATCAGAAGAGAATTTCTGCTCCGATATCTTCAGCTTGTTCAACCTGACTCCTTGCAGATCTTCAGATTAACTTAGAGATGATTTCTTCACCTTCTTCTCTTATTGTTTCATCTGTTGTTATGGTTGGCTAAGGGAATAAACTCCGGGGAATAGTGGTTGTACATAGCTTGGGTTTTGTATTTTTATTATCAGTTGATATGGGATTAATCTTGGGTTTGTTTCAGATTATGAATCTTGTTTGCGCTATCAATAAAACTTGTTACTTTATTTTTAGCTTTGTGAAATCTGTGAAGATCTGATCGGTGATTGATAGATAGGTCGTTATAATCTGTTAGTCTGTGGAAAACTCTTTCTGATTGATGAGTAAGCCTTCATATGCAATTTAAATTATTGCGCTTAATCCTTCTGCATTTGTTGTAATAGATTCATGATTTGGTTTATCACGCTCTATGCAGGAGAGTTTTATTTGGCTAGGATTTAGTCATTTAGAAACTTGTTAGAATTTGCCGAACCCTATTCCCTAATTAACTGGTGATAGAACTGTATGACTTAACTAGGAAAGACCACCTAAACCTGGAGTTCCGCGTTTTATTATTATCAGTCATCTTTGATTGTTCTTAATTTTATTGATCAACAATTTCCCCCGATTTACAGCTTTTGCTAGGATTAGATTTGCTTTCTTAGTCCCCTGGTTCCGGTTGCTCATATTACTTTACTGCTACGTACCGGGAATTATTTTGCAACCCGTAGGTTTATTTTATTTATTAATTTCTAGGATTCATTTCATAGTTTTTAGTAGATCAAAAAGACCGTTTGCACTGACTAAGGAAGATAGGGAACATGTAAAGAAGCTCACGAGCATGGAGCCTACGCTGATTAAGGCCGTCAACATCGACATCTAATCACTCCCAGTCTTACACAAAACTATGGATGCTACTTGGCTCATCGAACATGGTCTAGAAGAAATCATGGAAATGCTGGAGTTCCAAGGATGGATGGAGCTGTTCTAGAAGACTAACCCATGCTACCTAGATCTGCTGAAGGAGCACATCTGTATGGGAAACTCCAAGCCAGGACTCGGATCCTTATTTGGTGACCAAGGTGCAAAACCAGTGGATAGTCATCCAAACAGTAGAGTGACCCAGACATTCTTGCTAGAGATAGACTATTTGATGGTTCTTAATGAGACAACCTGGTTATCGCTGGTAGCAAAGAAGGGTAGATGGTGGATCTGTTTGACGGTTAGAGCAGTTCAGAACTTCCAGCGAACATGGTGACTAAGAGTGACAGGGTGCTTCACAGCATAATTGTCCAACATCACTCTGAGGACTCAGTAAAAGCACATTGTAAGTGCTCGGGACATCAACTGATGTACGCTCTCACAACCTTCCAGAGAATTGACCTCCTATGGATGATCCTGTTGACTATTTATGAGAGTGGATGGGTGAATCAAGGTTTAGTCTATGAAGGGGTTGTTACTAAAGCAATGTTGGAGAATGGGATGGATCTCAGCACTTTTCAACTCTATCCCCAAATAGTCCAAGACAAGATTGGGCCAGAGATCATGAATAAAATGGGGATCAAGACTAGGGCCAACACGATCAAAGTGATCGTGAAGGCAGCCAACAGTGAAGAAGCACTAAAAGAGATGAGGTAGACACCCAGAGAGTCAACTAAGAGGTGAAAGAGGCCAAGCTCACCGGTCCCAAACACGTCAATGATAAGGTAGAGTACTACATATCGAGTACTTGGAAATTTAGCTAAAGCATTAAAAGCCATTTGAGCCATGTCTTTTGAGTCAGTCATCAAATCGTTGACTCAAGGTGCTATAGAGTACATCAACCTTCATCGTCCTAAGCGTTCTATGCCAAATAGAGTCTTGAGCGACACCTGAGAGATGCCTTAGTGATAGTATAATCTCCCTGTCTCTGTGTCTCTATGTGTTTTCAATTATTTTCAAATGCCTATCTAATTTTGCTTGACCAAATAGTTTTCTCCCCTATTTTGTTGAATGGAAAAGGGGGAAAATCTTTAGTTAATTCTTGAAAACATGTCTATGAATTACTTATCTCTAGTAAAAATGCTAAATGTCTTTATTTGTAAAGCGGATAACAAACCTATATTTTGGTGTGTTGTACTTGTCAAGAAGGATTTTAAAACCACTCATCTAACTCAGTGAGAATATTCTTATAGGGAACCCCTTTCTAGAGTTATAATTTCAAACTAGATTTTTTTACACTTAGTGAAATTTTTGTTTCGAATTGGTTGCCATCATTTAAAAGGGGGAAATTATGATAACAAATTCCTTGAGATTTTGATGATAGCAACTATCCTTGTTGAACTTAAGCTTGCTCAAGTGTTTCAAGAATAAATATTGTTAGGATCTTGGTTGCAAGTGGATTCTTCTGTTGGATCAGTACCCAACAGTCGACCACCTATCCACGATCGTTCAAGGCGAAGCTCAAGAAGACTCACCTCATGTGCTAGAACTGATGATATGGTTAATAATGTGGACCACTTGGATGCTACCATCATTCTTAGGAAACTGCCAGCTAGCCAAAGAGATTCTTCCATGTGTCTCCTACATGTACCGATCAGCATGATCAACCAATGGCATGCGAGGATTTCCAAGTAGTTGGAAAAGTTAGTTGAGTCTACGAATCAACTGAAAGCAACTTGATTCTATATATATGTAACTTGAATTGCGTTTGTAGGGTTAATGTTGTTAAAACACTGAATTATGGGCGTAAGGGATTAAACAACATATTAGGTTTGTAAGAGCTGAGCTAAGTTTTAGCTTCATTCTCAAAGAGTGTGTGAGTCATGTAGAGTGAGCAGTAGTGTGAGTGAGTAGAGTGTGACTCATATTGTTAAGAACACAAGGGTAGCTAGGACAATTAGGGAGCAATAGTGGGACTACTGAGAGACAGTTGACTGATAACCTCGGTCAAGGTAGAAGGGCTTCAGTGGTAAGTCTTGAACTGTCCCTAGTCCAACAGTTGGGCGGAGGGAACTGGAGTGAATGCGAGGTGTAATACTCAATTAAATAGAGGTTCTAATTTAGAAGAGGCAGGATTGAAGGATTGTGTAGCAGGTGGAGTCTTCAAGTGCCAGCCCGACGATGTAAGCTCAATGGCCATTTTGTCAAGTGTGTGACTGCCCAAATGATGTGTTTCCTTGACTTACATTGCCTTTATATTGTTCAATGGAACATGGTAGAACTGAAATACTGTGGTTAACAACAAACAATATGGAATGGCCAGCTTGGTGTTATTAATCACCCTTCTTTAGTGAGCAAACATGATTTTTGGAAGAGAAATAAGTTCTTTGTGGTCTAAGCACCACATAACAACAAAATCCAATGGGGTCACACGTTCACGGATGTCAATACAAGGAGCAATTATCTGGTATGCCAACATGTGTAACAAACATGAAAATCCCGTTGTAGGCAATTCTTGAGTCTAGAACTTGACGCATGTAACCCATAGTGTTGCTGAACAGACTTGAGATGAGCAACTTCAACATGCTGAGGATTAAACTCAGATATACCCGCTAGAGGAATACACAGTATAATAGCAAGCAGTGCAGGTGTTAAAATGATAGTAACCCTAGAAACAATATATTGTATCTCATTGTCTACTAAAAACTCCATATTAGTCATAAACTCAATTAGTGTTGAAGCATGAAGATGTTGCTGAGATAACCAATCACTTGGAAGGAGTCATTCGACCACTCCGAAACACAACCAAGTTAACGGCCGCAAAAACACGTCAAAGTCTGCACTACCTAAGAAGCATGACTGAGTCAATTGTACCATTGTGAAAATTCAGGAGCGAGTCATTAGTGTTCAAACGTCTCAAAGGACTGAAAGTCACTTAACGACTACTCCGAAGTTTACGCCCGAAGACTAGCGCAACAACGCTCAGCACGCGTCCACTAAGTTAGTGCCGACATTTTAGGAACTAACTCTTTTAGCCGTTAAACTTAGAAACCATATAAATAGAGAAGTAATTGTCAGTTCTTGGTGTGCTTTTGATCGATAAACATTGTAAGAGAACTGAGAGAGTTTCTTTCCGTTTTAGAGAGAGAATTCACCAAATTCAGTTAGAGGTTCTAGATAGACTTCTTCTAGGAAGATCCTAGTTTCACTACGCTTATCATCGAGCTAATCAGAGATTGTATTGGGTGAGTGAGTGAAAACTACGAAGTAGATTTCATCTACGGAGTGGGCATTGTAAGTTGTTTTAATTTTGACCAGGAAATAAAATAGATTATTTTGTGTATCTTGCTGAGTTCAACTGAGTCCTTTAATCTTTCGAGCGTTCTTCCAAATTAGTTCTTCTGAGTCCATTCTACATTTCAACTTCGAGTAACTGCTTTCGCACACTTAGTTCGTCTAAGTGTTTCCACATCATAAGTACTTCCGCATACTTAGCACGATTGAGTCAAACCATCTCATAGACTAACACCTTGAGTTGAATTGAGTCAGCTGTCCGACCCTACACGTGGTATGAGATCCCCGTTTAGCTGACATTCCAATCAAGAAGACATGGCACATGACCAGACTCATTCCATGATTCCTGACAACGAGGTAACGATATCTCATTTAGAGACTGACCTTTACTGTATATCTCCTATGGCTTTTATGACTTGCTTAAATGGTTTCTGAAACTAACTCTCTTAAAGCTGATTTGAACAGAAAAATCTTCGAGTTAACTGAGGAACTTGAGATCTTAAAAAGTCTTATGTATGCTCTGAGAGATGAAGCTGATGAACACAAAAATATTTCCTACTCACTTAGGCTGGATCTGCAAGACTCTAGGCAACATTGACTCCCTTAAAAAGGAGCTCGACAAAGTCAGGAGCCTTACAGAATCCAACCAAAGGGAACAGGAAGAGTCACTCACTCAGATTGACTCTCTCAAAGCGATCTCACTGTTTTTACTGACAAATGTAAATGTTGTGCTCTTCAAAATGAGTTGAATAGTTCTGAATTAGAATCATTTCCTTAAATTCCATTGTCAAACAACTCACTCAAAAGCTGAAGGAAAAAGAGCATGCCCTCTCTCTCAAACCAGTAAACTTTATCAAATAGGTTACTCCCTCCGAATTGCCAAAGTGGGCCAACTCCAAGATCAAGGAAGTCAGTCAAGATCGCGACAATCTTCGAAAGAAAGTAGAACAACTCTTAGAAGAGATTTTTAATCTACGATCTGGAGTTAAATCCACTCAATCCAAGCCCAAGTGACATAAAGGAAAATTTGATATCCGTACAAACATGTCCAAATCCAACAACAAAACCAAGCTCCAA
Source organism: Limonium bicolor (assembly GCA_023374045.1). Lineage (NCBI taxonomy): Eukaryota > Viridiplantae > Streptophyta > Magnoliopsida > Caryophyllales > Plumbaginaceae > Limonium > Limonium bicolor. Next base: position 174,142,065 of record CM041778.1, on the reverse strand, counting down.
CTGTAAAAAGAAAATTTTGATTCTTGGTGGAAAGAACAACAAAAATATGTCAATCTACCTCCAACCAAGGTTTGTGGTTACTGTGGAAACCTTGGACATCGTGACAGTGCCTGTGATAAATTAAATAGAGATCTTTCGTTCAATCTCAAACGAGTTAGATTAATTCTTGATGCCCAAGACAAATTGAGACAATCTGGTTCGAAAAGGGAACCCAAGTACATTTGGGTTCCCAAGACTAACAAATGATCTCTTGTTTTATAGGTGAAGGTGAATGAAGAATGCTGGTACTTAGATAGTGAATGTTCTCGTCATATGACAAAAGATCCAAATCAATTCAATTCGCTTTCATCCTACAAAGGAGGTAAGGTTACCTTGGGAAACAGTAATCAAGGTGAAATCGTGGGAGTTGGATCCGTAGGTAACCCCTTCAAATTTAAAGTTAATGGAGTCCATCTGGTCACTGGACTTCTACACAGTCTGTTAAAAATTTCTCAAATTTGTGATAGATTTAATTTGGTACTTTTCTCATCTTCGGATTGTAAAATTTTTGATGAGCGTACAGGGTCTTTAAAAGCCATTGGACGCAGATAAGGAAATCTTCACAAATGTGCTTGAACTCAATCAACGTTGGATGACCAAGTCTGTCTAAATGTTCATTCCAAGAATCAACTACTGTCGCACACCAGACTCGGTCATGCAAATCACTGGTTGTTGAATAATCTCAAAAGTAAGGACCTAGTGGTTGGTTTACCCGATACAAACTTTGACACAGACTCCGTCTGTGAAGCATGTATAAAAGGTAAACACACTCGGTCATCCTTCAAAAGTAAGTCAACTCTCTCTACTAGCTCTTCATTGGAATTGCTTCACATGGATCTTGTTGGTCCCATGCGCACTCAAAGTAGAAGTGGTAAGAGGTACATTCTGGTCATAGTCGACGATTATTCTAGATGGACGTGGGTTATTTTTGTCTGCCAAGGATGAAACCTTCACTGAGTTTGTCAAACTTTATAAGTTCTTATCAACAAATTCTCATTTACATTGAAAACCCTGAGAACTGACCAAGGAACTAAATTTTGCAACAAGTCTTTTGATGAGTTCTACAGGGACAAAGGAGTCAATCATCAAGTCTCATCTATGAGAACTCCTACGCAAAACGGAGTCGTTGAACGCAAAAATAGGACCTTGGTCGAGATGGCATGAACCATGCTTATCGATAGTCAATTGGCTCCATCCTACTGGGCTGAGGCAGTCAATACAGCATGTTATGTGCTTAATCGTGCCTTGATCCACCCCTTTCTTCAAAAGACTCCCTATCAGCTTCTACGACAACGCAAACCAAATCTCATCCATCTTAGACGTTTTGGTTGTCGGTGTTATATACACAACAATGGTAAGGAAAACTTGGGTAAGTTTTCACCTAAAAGTGATGAAGGTATATTTCTTGGCTATTCTTTTAAAAGCAAAGCTTATCGTGTTATTAATTTGAGAACTCAGTGCTTAGAAGAAAGCCCTCATGTCAAGTTCAATGAGTTCAACAATGTTAGCTCATCTTCTGATCAACTTGACTTTGCTCCTGGTGATTTTCTCACTGACCCACACTTGATCACAGTTCCTATAAGCAGACTTCAGGACACTCAGTCCTCCCCAACTAAAAACACCCTAGGAAAAGAAAGCCATACCTCAGATGACACTGACACTGACCACATACCTGACCCACTCAATCCTTATCAATTGAACTTTGATTCAACTGAGCATGACACACCCTCTCCTACTCCACATCGGAAATTTAAACAAGCATCTGCACATCCTCCTAAAAATTCTATCTGATCCAAATTCAGGTGTTCAAACTCGTCTTCAAGCCATGAAAAACCTATGTGCCTTTGGTACCTTTCTTTCAAGTACTGAACCTAAAAATGTCAAAGAGGCTTTACTTGATAGCGACTAGGTCACTGCTATGCAGGAGGAACTTAATTCCCTTCACCGACATGTTGTCTGGGAATTAGTCCCTCGACCCACACATCAATAAACTAATGACACTCGATGGGATTTTCAAAATAAACTTGATGATGCAGGACAAGTTTACAGGAATAAAGCTCGTTTGGTAGTACAGGGTTACAATCAAGAAAAAGGGATTGACTATGATGAAACCTTCGCACTTGTAGCACACCTTGAGGCAATCCGTATGCTCATTGCGTTTGCTGCATTCAAAGGTTTTACACTATATCAAATGGACGTCAAGACAGCCTTTCTTCATGGCTATATCGATAGAGAAGTCTATGTCGAGCAACCCCCAGGGTTCACACACTCCGTCCATCCCGACTACGTTTACAAACTGTGTAAAGCCCTTTACGGACTAAAACAAGCTTCACGTGCCTGGTATGAAAGACTGTCTTTACATCACTTGCAAAATGGTTTCTCGAGAGGTAATGTAGACAAAACATTATTCATACTTCATTCATCACATGACTTACTATAAGTGCAAGTTTATGCTGATGATATTATTTATGGGTCTACAAGTAATACCCTTTGTGAACATTTTGCTAACCTTATGAAAAAGGAGTTCTCTATGAATGAGTTAGGCAAACTTTGGTTCTTCCTAGGCCTTCAAATTCAACAGGGGAAGGACGGAATCAAGATCCACCAATAGAAGTACATCAAGGAACTCCTTAGAAAGTACAACCTTGCAAATGTCAAGAGCATGTCCACTCCTTGCTGCACAACTGCCAAACTTCATCTTGATGACAACGGAGTCGGTGTCAATGCCACAGAGTACAGAGGAATGATAGGGTCCCTTCTTTACCTAACTGCCAGTCGCCCGGATATCCTCCACACAGTCTGTCTTTGTGCACGCTTTCAAGCAGCACCAAAACAGTCCCATCTCAAGGCAGTCAAACGTATGTTTCGATACCTCAAAGGTACAAGTACACTTTATCTATGGTATCCGCGTTCCCCTACTTTTCATTTATCTGGCTTTAGTGACTCTGATTGGGCTGGTTCCCTCCACAATTGAAAGAGTACTTCAGGTAATGCATAATTTCATGGTCTTTGCTTAGTTTCATGGTCCTCTAAAAAGCAAAACTCTGTAGCACTTTCCACAGTTGAGGCAGAGTATGTCTCTGCTGCAGCATGTTGCTCTCAACTCCTTTGGATGAAACAACAATGGCAAGACAGCCACATTACCCAAGCTCAAATCCCAATTTTTTGTGATAATAAAAGCACAATAAAAATCTTCGAAAACCCAGTCCAACATTCAAGAACAAAACACATTGAAATCCGCTTCCATTTTTTGAAGGACTATGTTGAGAAAAAGCTAATCCAACTTGACTTTGTTCGCACAGAAGATCAACTTGCAAATATTTTTACTAAACCACTGCCTACAGCAAGGTTTGAAGCACTTGATCCGCAATTGGAATGACTCCGTCTACCTAGGCGGTTGTATCTCCTTTCTCCTGACACAATCGTCAGCAGGTAAACCTTTAAGTTGCATTGAGTCAGTCCATGTCTGTGCATAATCCTGTAAATAAATGTTTGCTTGCGACTCTCTATGGCTCTATCTACGCACACACGTCAGCAATCCAAAACGAAACCCGAAATCCCAGCCCTTTATTACTCGTGTCCTTTCTAATAACCTGACACACGAAACCGAAAAACTCTACATCTTTTGTAAACCCACACAGCCTATAACTAGCCTCTCCACTCCCCAGCTTCACCCACTTCCCTTTTCCTGCTCGACTAAACCAAACATTTACCATGGCCGATATCAACCTCAATGGCGTAAAAATCCCAGCCAAAATATTCCAATATCCTCCGCGCCTCCAAGCTTTGCTTCAAACCATGGCCACTCCTCAACCACCTACCACCACAACCAAAACACCATCCTCTACCAAAACTACAACACCACCCCAACCCAGACTCACCTCCTCCCCATACACCACACCACCATCCGCCGTCCTGACGGAGGATAATAAAACCAACGTTGAGGACATCATCCCCCTCCAAACAATTCCACCCCGAGCCAACCCATGCTCTCCTTCAATGCCCAACCCGCCGTCCAACCCTACCATACCCGAACAAGAGCCAGCTCCACCATCCAAACCCTCTTCCCCCGCTAACCAGCCTCCCAAAAAATCCGAAACCCACACTCTGCCAGCTCCTCCAAAACAGAAACCCAGAAAATGAAAGTCTACAGTCCAACACCCAGCTGTTAAGACAAGATCCTTTAGTTTTGATGATAGAAAACCTTGTATTGGCTATCTAATACGTTTGTCAAGATTCATGATTCAGTTTGACAGGTGAATAAGTGGCTTAGCACGTAAGGTTGCAAGCGCAATTAGGTCACGAGTGGCTTAGCACGCAAGGTTGCAAGCGTGCTCAATCCACAACATGTGCCCAACCAGTCGGGCACCTGTCTACGAGAGCTCCGTAGAACTTCTAGCACAGACAACCAGTCAGACACCGCACGAAGATATCTCTCATGCTTAAAGATGAAAATCAAAGACAGAAGACTGCAAGGGATCGACACATTCAGTTAAAACACATGCATCCACTTAGGCAACTTGTTCACGACAAGCTCATGATAAAATGAGAAGTTCATTAATGCACAAGATAACAAAGGCTATAAATGAACATTATTACATAGCCGTAATGAATTCAGAAGAGGACATTTATGAGCATTTAATGAGCCAGACAGAATCAGGCAAGTGGGGCACACAAGTGGTGATCGACCTATCAAGAGGGTTGCCGCTAACTTGACCAACCATGAGGCGACACGTAGTCCAAGCCTCCAGATCAAGTTGAAGAATCTCTACAAGTCTAGTGTGGTTGATATGTGAATAATTGAAGCTGTAGTCGACTCCTAGAAGTCTAGGGATTAATAGGACGGTAGTTACATCCTTACAACTGTGTATATATACTTGCATTTATTCCATACGTAAGCAAGCCTGTACGAGAGAAAAGATAGAGATAATCTAGGCAAGTGTGGATCAGACTTAGGAGTGTGTGTGTAAGTGCTAGAGAGTTGGTGAGCTAGATAGGACTGGGTTAGAGTATCAATACATTGGGTATTTGATAGAACGACAGGTTGGGGAACGGTCGGTGAACCGTAGGCCGATAGTCAGGAGAGGGTTGACAACTTTAGGGGTAAAGTTGAAACTGCCCCGGGAGTCCGTGTGTGGGGCAAGGGAGGTTGAGTGAATTTTGTGTGTGTAAATTCTCAATCGAAATGTGTTTTCCAGTTTAAGTTTATCTCGCGTCCATTTCTAAACTATCAAGTTTTATTAGAGTCCACGATACGTCCACGACACGTCGGGGACGCATCTGGAGCACTTGCTGGTTTCAATTGGTATCAGAACATTCTTGCAGCAGAAGAAGGTTCTACACCAAATCAACCACTACTCTTCCATGGAGACAACTACACTCACTAGAAGAATAAGATGGAATTTTATATCAAGTCTGATGATCCAAGAATGTGGAGGGTGATAACACATGGAGAGTATACCTTCCAGAACACTCAAGGACAAGACATATCTATCAACAGCATGACAGATGATCAAATCAATAAGCTGGTATTCAATGCTCGAGCTGTAAGAATACTCTTGAGGTCACTTATGAAGGGAATGATGAGATCAAAAAGACTCGCATTGAGTTGCCACTCACTCATAGGGAGCTATTCAAGAAGGAAGAAAATGAGAGCATTTCTGAAATGCATACAAGGTTTACTAAGCTGATCAACGAAATGTTAGTACTTGGAAGAACTATCTCTAACGAGGATCAAATTCGGAAGTTCCTCAGATCTCTTTCTGTCTCCTTTGACAGCAAAGTCAATGCCATGCAAGAAGTGCATGATCTATCCAAGATGTCTCTGGCAGACATGTTGGGATCTCTAATGGCTTTCGAGTTAAAACTACAACACAAGAATTCAGAAAGCTCATCAAGAGATAGAGGGAAAGGCATATCCCTTCAAGTAGCTGAAATTGAAAGATCCAAGTCAGGAGACGACAATGATGAAATGGTCCTCTATGCTAAGAGGTATGTTTGAAAGTTCATAAGAAATAAAATGAGGAAAGGCAAGGAGTCGGATGATCAAAAGAAAAACAATGACAAGTGTTTTGGGTGTTCAAAACGCGGACATCATATCAAAGACTGTCCTCAACAACCCCGAGAGGACAATGACAGGGTCAAGAAGCATGTCCGATGAACATTCAACAAAGGACCAAAGAAGGAAGCCTTCATTGCCGCATGAGGAGATTCTGAACGGAGTGATGACAATCAAACCTGGTCATCCTGATTGTATGACTCCTGCCACAAAAGGTGCAAGGGGCATTGCACATCAGAGCCGTCTTACGGTTCGGCAAGTGTTGAGTCCTGGAATAGGGCGGAGACAGGGTGCGACGTGGTCCGCGTTAGCACACCTTACTGACTCGTACTAGTTGGGGTCTTTGGCTGTTGGACTGTTGGAGGCCCGACGGTGCCGAGGACAAGTGCGGCCGCTAAGGGATGCACATGTACTCGGGCTGCAGGGAGAGGGACGGAGTTGACTCAGTCTAAGCTGCAGCCTGGCATTCGATCGAGGCATTTGGGCCACGGGAATGTGAGTCAGTGAAGGAACTTGTCGTTGGGGGGGTTTAAGTCCACTCTTGACTCTTGCTTGTGGCTAAGTGGATGGTTGTTCCATCTGCACTGAGAAATAGGCTGGTTGGGTCTTTGGCATCTCAGAAGATGAGAAGGCTCACCTATGCCTTGAAGAAGTGTGCTTGATGGCACAAGACAATGATGTCTCAGAATCAGAAGAAGAAGAACATAAAGTAAACTATTCAAAACTTAGAAGGATAATTCAAAAGGATGAACTTCTAGGACTTAGAAAGCTTTCTCTTACATTAGTTGATCACCTAGAGGCATTAGAAACTGAAAATGATGAACTTTTGGAAGAAAATGAAAAATTGAGAAAAACCTTGGATAAAATCAAGGTAGATAATCTCATGAGGGCACTCATGAAATTACAAAGAGATTATAGTGAAATTATCTCCGTTCATGAAAAATTGAAGTATGAAAAACAACCTGAAATCGATGAACTGATTGTTGCGCTTAGCGCAAAAGAAAAGGAACTAGCTACCCTCAAAGAAAAATATTCCAAGATAGATGTTGTTTCTAAGACACCCATGAGGAGATAGGTCGGATACCGGTCAGAGACCAGTCGTAGAGATGTCTGCAGCTTATGCAGACAACCTGGTCATCATGAATCCAATTGCTATAAAACGTGTTTTATGAGGCATTGGCAACTCAAGAAACTAGGACTAATATGGGTAGTAAAAAATGATCTTAAAATGTTTAATGGTGGAAATGGGTCTAACCTTTCTATGGACCCTAACCCCACACCACTAACGTGTTAAGTGCAGGATCGAGTGAGAATGGACCCCTGCTGGTACATCGACAGTGGGTGCTCTAAACACATGACATGAGACAAAAAGAAGTTATTCTCACTCAAACCAGGAAGCCAAGGAACTGTTTCCTTTGGCGACAATAAGAAAGGAAAAATCATTGGTGTAGGTAAGGTTGGCATTACATCTGATTATGTCATAGATAGTGTAAATTTAGTTCATGGTTTAAAATGCAACTTGCTTAGTGTTTCTCAAATTTGTGACAAAGGCAATTCAGTTCACTTCTATCCTACACATTGTAGCACAGTAAGTCAGAACAATGCCAAAGAGTTTTTTAAGGGAAAAAGGTGGAAAAACGTTTATGTAACTAGTTTGGAGGATATTGACAGTCCTAATCTTCCATGCTTGACTGCTTCAATAGATGACTCTACACTATGGCACAAAAGACTGGGGCATGTTAGCACTTCTTTATTAAGAAAACTTGTCAAGAAACAGTTTGTAAGAGGTCTCCCTGAGATTAAGAAATATGAGAAAAATCTTTGTGACGCCTGTGTTAGAAGCAAACAAACTAAGATTTCTTTTAAGTCAAAGAACTTAGTTAGTACATCCAAGCAACTTGAATTAATTCACATGGACTTACGTGGACCCATGAGAATCAAAAGTTTTGGAGGAAATTGGTATGTATTTGTAATTGTTGATGATTACTCACGGTTCACTTGGACACTCTTTATTACTTCCAAAGACGAAGTCTTTGAGAAATTTCAAGCCTTTGCAGGAAAAGTCCAAGTACAACTCAACCTCAAGATCAAAACTCTTCCGTCTGATCATGGGTCAGAGTTTGAGAATCAACAATTCATGGATATGTGTAAACAACATGGGATTAGTCACACATATTTAGCACCAATAACACCCCAACAAAATGGGGTAGTTGAGCGAAAGAACAAAACACTACAAGAGGTAGCCATGGCCATGCTATTGGGGAGCAGTCTTCCTCGAGTCTTCTGGGCAGAAGCAGTGGCAACTGCATGCTACATCACAAATAGAATGCTCATACGACCTATCCTCAACAAAACTCCCTATGAGTTAATCAAGGGAAGAAAACCAAACATAAGTCACTTCAGGACCTTCGGTTGCAAATGTTATGTCCACAACAATGAAAAGAGTCTTCTTGGAAAGTTTGATGCCAGAAGTGATGTGGCCATCTTCCTTGGATACTCTGAAAGAAGCCGGGCATACAAAGTATACAACAAAAGGACACTGAAGGTGGAGGAAAGTGTGCACGTGGTCTTTGATGAGGCTGATGTACTCAAGATCAAGAAATTTGATGAAGATGAAGAACTTGGATTTGATCTAGTTGATCCGGGTCACACAAATAATCCCAAAGATGAATCACCGACTGAAGAAAACTTGCCCGACAGGTCAGCGATAGGTCAACAACAGGTCGATGAAGGAAACAATGATGTCGAGGATCCTCTATATCCATCAACCATTCATCAATCTCGTGCTTTGTACAGAAATCATCCATTGGAGAATATCATATCAGACATATCCAAAGGAATTCACACAAGAGCACATACTCGAGATCTTCTAGCCTTCTCTACAACAGTCTCACCCATCGAGCCCAAGAACGTCAAGGAAGCTCTTCGAGACTCAGACTAGATCAATGCAATACAAGAAGAACTAAACCATTGCGAAAGATGCAAAGTCTGGCATCTTGTGCCTCGTCCTACTCATCAAGGAGTACTTGGCACAAAATGGGTCTTCAGAAACAAACTGAATAAGATGGGAGAAGTAGTCAGAAACAAAGCTCGTCTGGTAGCTCAAGGATATCGTCAACAAGAAGGGATAGACTTCCAAGAAACCTTTGCTCCAGTGGCAAGAATGGAGTCCATCAGATTACTAATTGCATTTGCTGCACACAAAGGAATCAAACTCTTCCAGCTTGACATCAAAAGTTCCTTTCTAAACGGGTATGTCAAAGAGGAAGTGTATGTTGAGCAACCCCCAGGTGTTGAGACACAAGAAGGAAGGGGCATGGTACTTAATCTCGACAAAGCTCTTTATGGGCTTAAACAAGCTCCAAGATCATGGTATCATCGCCTTTCTTCCTATCTCTTGGAAAACCAATTCAAAAGGGGAAAGGTCGATAAAACCTTGTTTGTGTACAACAACAAAAGGGATTTCCTAATTATGCAAGTATATGTTGATGATATAATCTTTGGTGCCTCTGATGAGAAATATTGCAAAAAGTTTGAAGCATTGATGAAAAAGGAATTTGAGATGAGTGACCTGGGAGAATTGAAGTTCTTTCTAGGACTTCAAGTCAAGCAAAATGACGAAGGGAGTATCATATCCCAAGAGAAGTATGTAAAGGATTTGCTAAAGAGATTTAGTATGGAGGAATGTAAGACGTTTGACACACCAATGACAGTCGGCACTAAGATGAGCATCATGACTGGTGACCGACCGATCAATCAGCGATCATACAGAGAGATGATTGGTTCTCTACTATATTTGACTGTTAGTAGACCTGACATTATGTATAGCGTTTTCTTATGTGCCAGGTTTCAAGAAGATCCAAGAGAAAGTCATCTCACAGCTGTAAAAAGAATAATGCGTTACTAAAAAGGAACCATGAGTCTTGGTCTCTTTTATCCTAAGTTCACTAACTGTAACGTTGCAGGATTTTCAGATGCAGACTATGGAGGATCTATCACCTATAGAAAGAGCACTTCAGGGACAACATTCTTTGTTGGGTCATGTCTGATTGCATGGGGATCAAAGAAACAACAAAGTGTTGCAATCTCAACAGCTGAATCTGAATACATTGTTGCGGCAAGCTGCTGTGCCCAACTCCTATGGCTTAAACAACAAATTGGTGATTATGACGTCAAAACAGGTACTTTACCAATTATGTGTGATAATACAAGTGCCATATCTATTTCCAAAAATCCTGTGCATCATTCTCGTACCAAACATATTGACATTAGACATCACTTTCTTAGAGATTGTTGTGAAAAAGAATTAGTTGGTTTAAAGTATATTTCTACTGAGGACCAACTAGCTGACATCTTTATTAAGCCATTAAGTAGAGAAAGGTTTACTAAGATTGTTCATGATCTTGGAATCATATTCATTGATCACATTTAAACTGTCTTTTATTTCCCATGATATGTCACCGACATGTGAGCAACACCTGTTATATTGTCATTCAGTAGTCAACGATAAGTTTAATGCATAGAAATTATGTCAAAGGACTACTTGAAATAGATTCATCATTTTTCACAACAAATGAGATTAGTTTAGAGAAGGTCTAATGGATAGAAACGGGAAAACTTCTCAACGGATCGTTGACAACCGTCACGACCGCTGCCCGTTATGAATAGTACCGTTAGGACATGTCAGCGAGCGGACGAGGAGCGGTCGCCGACCGTTACTCAATATCTATAAAAGAGCGACAAGAGTTCCTCTTTTGTCACACTATTGCCCTCACTCTCTATAATCTCTCTAAGCACTCAAAGCAATTTATCTTCTCTCTCACAAAACTTCCTGCGAGATTTAGAGCAAAAGAACCTCGCCTCACAGCTTCTCTAAAGATCTCTCTAGCGAAAGGTTATAAAACTCCAGAAATCTCTTCGAACAATCATGGCACCCAAATCCGCTCTCCGCTCCAAGAAGAAAGCTATCCTCAAATAAGCTTCCTCAAAGCAAGTAGCTGACATGTGGCCGACAGGAGCTGCAACTGATTCACCATCCCCTCGCCTATCCAAAGAATCGGAAAATCAGCTTGTGCGCAGGGTAACAAATGAAGGAGAGGTGTACCAGGATGAATTTCTCTATATAAGCCACCTCCTCCCTAAAATTCATCACTGCATCCAAGTAGAAATTCTAAAGCCCAAGATTCTTCCAACTCCTACCTCCACAGAAAAACAAACCATGTCTTCCCCTGCTCCATCACCTACTATCGGCACCAAACACTCAAAAGTCAAAAATACCAAAAATCCCAAAAACCAAGATCTTTCCATTGCTACGACAAGTCACATAGCACGCGAAACCCGTGCCTCCAAGTGAGCCAGAGCACAGGAGGAAACTCCTCAAAGAGCCCATTCAACGCCTGAAGGAGCAACTCGCAAGTTGCACTTCACCGACGACGAAGAAGCAACTCCCTCAGCAGTCGTCAAAGCTCGCTCGCTCAGACAGAAGAGGAAGTGCAAAGTGACAAAAAAGGTCAAGAAAATGAAGTGACAGAACTTGACTCAGAAGTTGAAGCAAAACTCATCGAGGTATTTGGAGAACCAGTCGTCGACAGGTCCATGACATCTTGTGATACCAGTCACGACGCTGATAGTGATACAGAGTCTTCTCCAATCATACCAACTGTCGAACAATGACAGAAGGCAGAGAAAGGGAAGCAAAAGTTGGCTCTCTCGCCACATGGTCAAGAGCTGGAAGAGCTCTTCCAAGCTAAGAAGAGAACTGCAAAGCCACAGCCACCACAAGCACTCAAGCGTCTAAAGAAGCTCAAAGAGCTGAAGCCAGCAATGTTTAGAGCAGAGAACATCAACGACAAGTCCTGTCCCGTCTTACCAAAGACGTTGATTTGGACTGGATGGAGCAAATGGGTCTTGGAAAGATTCAGGAGCTCTTGGAATTCTAAGGATGGGTAGACTTCTTCCAGGAGACTATTCCCGTCTACACTAAGCTGCTCAAGGAGCATATGACGTATCTTGGACCACTCCAGGATGACGACAACGATGAATACCTCATCTCCACAAGCTACGGTGTCACCATCAATCACCAAGTCTTGGATCTGCAAGACTTTTGGTTTGGATCCAGAAGGACTCGTGGTTCCAAAGGAAACCACCTAGAATGATTTGGGACACCAAGGAGGAAAAATGGTCTAGCTACTCAACCCCGGGGCTACAACGAAAAACTTCAATGCCATAGACATGTCTATCCCCGACAGGGTGCTCTTCAGTCTGCTCACCCATAACATCACCCCAAGGAACCAACACACTCACATCATCAATGGAAGAGATGTGAGATTGCTTTATGCACTGAAGACAAAGGAGAAAATAGACCTTCTTGCAATGATTCTTCTACCATTGAGGAAAGTCGCTATGTTAATCAAGGTCTAGTGCGTGGCAGAGTAGTGACCAGGGCGCTACAACAAAACGGAGTTGAAATACCCCGAGTAATTATCACTTTAAATTAGTGAAGACTAAATTAAATTATGTGCAATGAAACACCCTTGAACATTTAATCACATAAAATCATAAACGCGAGGAGATTATCCGAAAATAACGCGTTACGTAGTTTGGACATATGATAATGTAGGAACAATTAAATTTAGTATATACATGTACGAAAGCGTGACAACGTTACATATCAATATAGCCACATACTTATATATGTACGAATATGAAAATACATATACGTAACGTTACGATATTACAACATTGTAAATAATAAATAATGACGTCGCATGGGCACATATATTTAAAACGCGACAAAAAAATAAAAGGGGCATATATATATATATATATATATATATATATATGTATATGTATGTATATACATATACGTATACATATAACTACTAACATAACTAAATAAAATAGTCGTGTACACAACTAATCACGCGATATATTATATATAGTCACACATATATTTATAGATAGGCATGTGTAGGTAGCTGTTACAAACAAAAAAAAGGAGCAAACATGCTCCCGCCGGGGTTCGAACCTGGAACCTCACGTACCTGCCCCGAATGCCTTAACCGGTTGAGCTGTGCTCGAATTCGGTAATTAATACCCATGAATTAAAACTAGTATTGATACCAATTAAGTAATTGCAAATAAAAAACAAAGAAGAAGAGAGAAGGAAACCTGCCTCTGTTGGGTTTACCGAAAACACCAGGAGATACACTTCAACACTCTCTTCTGATTTTAACCCTTATAATGCCACTGATTCTCTTGGAACTGGGGAGCATTATCTACCTAGCTTAATCCTGAAACCATCCCTCTTCTATGACTGGGTAAACCGGCAGTAGTAGCACTTCAAGACAAAGAGAACAAAAAAAAATGTGCATGAAACAGACATGGTAGTGTTGCTGTCGATTTCAGGCAAAGAAAAAAAATAAAGGAACCTGATCTTCAGTCGAGACCGCACATGTTGCTGTTTTCTTTGTCCCAACTTCAGCCAAAGAGACATTCCCTGTGGAACCCCAGACACATTAAATAAATCTTACATGCCCATACTCCCTTGATACTTGAAGACCATAAACACAATCTGTGTTTCTGATTTCGATTGAAACAACCAGAGCACAATTCTGGCACATCAGAAGTAGTGTCCCAATGCTCCTCCTTTGCTATCTAATATTGCCAATAACTCAATGTCAGTCAAGCCATACTCTCAAGTGTCGATTTCTAGTACTAGAAAATCAGACAACAGGGTAGCTGCTCACGTGGGAGTTTAGGCACTCCAAACTTCCACAAATCCTCCATTGAAACTTCTATCCACTAGCTGATAACCAGTTTCCTGCATTCGTTCTTCTCTGGCTTTATTCCCTAATGAATGCCTTTTCTCGGTTACTCTCCTCCTCATTCGCATGCCAACGCCAACAGTAACTCAGAGAACTCCTTTTTGTTTCACTATGCGAGAAGGTAAGCCAAGCTGTCAAGGCTGTTTTCTTTCTTCTGTTTTCCAGATCCATTTCTTTCCTGATCAAAAAAACAAATAATCAACTCTACTCCTTCAGTATAGCTGAAGCCTGTTTGCATTCCACTGCATCTTCCCTCGAAGACAAAACTGATAAGGGCCAGAACCATACTGGTTTGGTTATCAGCTCAAGGTAAGACCAAATAGCAAATCCCACTTGAAACTCCCTGTTATTTTCCTGAAAATCGAGTTAATAGGAACAGCTCACCCAATGTAACACCCCTACCGCTAATCCTATACTTACCGTCCAATCATCCCAAATCCTGAGTGCTCGCAGCGGATATACAACTACTACAGCGGGTGATACAACGCCGCTAACCGTCCATACAGCTAGCAAGGCTTACTCTACAATACAGTGACGGTCTGATGACTAAGTATACCGAGCAACTACATTACTTACCAATTACCGAATATCAAATGCTTACATTAATGGATTACCGAGTATCTAAGTATATTCAATTACATCCTTTCGCTAGCTTCCAAAAATAATGAGTTTACAAATGCTACTCATCTATACCCAATCCCAATACTTTCATTATCCAAAAAGGTGTACCCCATGGTACACCGGCTAATAAAAAAGGCTCCTAGCCATGTACAACTTAGTACACCATTCAAGTCTATTAATTACATCAAAAAGGAAACATCATAGTCTCAATCAAGTCTTCACCCTTGTCGTGCACCTGAAAATATTAAAAACGGTGCCCCAATGGGCTCAGCAAAAAGCTGCATATAAACTTTGCATATACCGAGTGCTAACAAGGGCACGCCGACTATTTAAGGTCGAATAAACATGCGGTTCATTAATTTCATACATACATGCTTTGCATACAACGAACAATCATATACAATACCTTACACAATCCAAGACAGTAGTACAATAGCACACACCATACTTACCTTCACAAGGGTTAGCCAAATTACGCTTCCGGGTTAATCGGAATGATTTTACACTTTTACTCATTACATATTACTTACTCTTACTTTACTTACTTACTTTTCCATACTTGTTTACTCATTCTTACTTACTTACTCTTGCTCTTGTTAAGTCGGTATGACCTCCGGCCCGGGGACTACACCGTCCCACCACCGGGTTTTACTTGACTCACTAATGCAGGATGCTACCCATTTAAAGGGTTTGGGCCATGGACCAGTTTAAGAGCCAGGAATGGAATCCAACCTCTTGTGTCTCCTCATCCTCACGCGTGGCCGAAACTATATCGGACTTCTACTCATTCCAATTTAATTACCAATTTATTAAGTTAGATTGGTTAGCTTGTTAGGAATCAGATAGAAGTCCAGTCATAATAATATTCAGTCACAACACAATACAACAAGCATACACACATTCATCATCATCCATACATTTCATGAATTATACAAACTATGATTTAAAGACAATATTCAACAAGATACAACACTACATATTCACAAGTAAGCATAATAACTCCGATTCGTGCATTCATCTTATTTGGTGATCAATTAGCACACAACACACAAATTAGAGTAACCAAGGTAGCATACGGGGCATGAGAAGTTCATACCGTTCACCGTTGTACTTGTATCCCACTTTCCTCCGGTGTTCACAATCCAAGTCCTATAACATACATATGATCGAGTGGTTAATTCTTTATAGGTAACCCAACACGTTTCATCCTTTATGTTTTCCCAATGTACCATTACTAGTTCCTTAGATTTCTTACTTAATCCTAAAATCAGTCATTTCACATCATTTCCTAAGCTCATTTTCCTAGGTTCTTATGTGCATATTATTTTCTCCTTACCATCATTATTCTCCCTATGATTTACTGTTTAAGCCCATAAATTTTTTTTTGACCGGACCTCCCCTGTGGGGCGGTCCCTAGGGGCGGTCCGAGACAGAAGCCATCCGGCTGGGGATTCCGACTGGACCTCCCCACAGGGGGGTCCCTTGGGGCGGTCCGAGACAGAAACCAATTTTTTTTTCTCCACACTGGACCTCCCCTGTGGGGCGGTCCCTAGGGGCGGTCCGTGATAGAAGCCATCTACGCTACGAGATTCCACTGGACCTCCCCACAGGGGCGGTCCACAACAGTTGCTATTTTTCAAGGTGTTTTTCTTCTCATTTTGAACTCCAAATTCACCCCAATCTTTTCCTAATCATTCCCTAACCTTCCCAAGTTTTCTACATGTTTAAACACCTTAAAACACTCCTTAACTCATCTACTAACTCAGTACTCTTTTCTATATCAATTCACACACTTTGTTTTCTACATTATCATTTCAGCACTTGCATTATCTCTTCTTAGTCTAGTTTTGCTACATTTTTTTACTCTAACTCTCTCCATCTATAGCTCCCACTTCTAATGTCATTTCTAAAGCTTCTAATGCATTAGACATCTCTCCTAACTTACCCACTAACTAGCTCCAATCAAAATCTGTTTCAAAGTGTATTTCCTACCTAGTTAAACTCTTAAGTTTCTCTAGTTTCTAGGTAAAATTTGCCATAGTCTCCCCTATATTTCTACATCCTCACCACATGTTTTAGCTCACAAAACATCACTCATTTCACCTGCTTGTAAACAGCATTAATATACCAAGCTCTCCAACACAATACCAACACTAACATCATTAAATTCCTTCACTCAACATCAATTCCCATCTAGGTTTCAACAAGCTTTTACATGTCTTTCAAAGGTTTAAAACATTTGGATTCTCTTACACATTACACTACTACTAATTACCATTTTCAATACACAATTAAGAGCTACTAAAATCTGTTACACAATACATTTTACAAGGCTACCAAGAGAGTGCAATTTACCTTGTTCTTCTTCTAGTTTTCCTTTTCTTCTTCTTTCTTCCTTCCTTCTTTCTTTTCTCTTCTTCACCGGTTTTTTAAATTAGATTCTCTAACACTACAACCTATTGATATACACACTTCAATACAAAAACTAACCCTAACCATCTTTAAGCTTTAATGTAAGTTTTAAGGTTTAGAAATTTCATTACCTTGCAAGGGTGTAGGTGAAGCTTGGAATAGCTCAAGAACAATATTTCTACTCCTCCAAAAATGCCAAAATCGGCTGGAACAAAAAGGATAGGAGCTCAACACTTAGAAATCTCTATTTTGAGAATAAGAGCAAAGAAAGGTAATGCTTTTCGATTTATTTTTACCTTAAACCAAAGAGATGAAGGAGGGCCTTCTAATGGTGGTCTTCAAGCTCCAAAGCAAGAATACACAAGGAAACGAAAATGCTTATTTTCAAATTTTGGAATGAGGGGAATACTCTCCTTGATGAGAGGAAGACAATGGTGTAGTTTTTGTAATTTTTGGAGAATGTTTGATGGGTTAACAAGAGGAGAGAAGTTGAGGTTTTTGTGAGTTCTTCATTTTCTCCATTGATGTCGCCCAAGAAGAAGAAGAAAATAGAGAGGAGGGAGTGGGGGTTCTGTACGTGAGTGAGGAAATGTGAGGGTAGGAGAGAGAGTGTGAGGTGGAGTAGTAAAGTAATGTTACTTTTTGCTTTTTAATGTATTTGTCTTTTGCAAATGAAAAGAGAATTAAGAGAGTGTGTGAGAGAGGGAGGGAAATCGGCTGCCACATCCACACACACAAACTTTACATTTTTATTTTCAATAGTGGACACACTAGTTTGAGTTATTTATGTTTTTACCCCACAACTTCCTGTTTTTGACAGTTTTTATTATTTTCTCGTTTTATTGATTTTATTGGCTCTAGACCTTCACTAATGTTTATTAGTGACTATTTAGTTGACCAAAATTTTTACGAGTCTATTTGACCCGCTTAAAGTCACGTTTTCCCGGTTACCTCGAAAAACGCGCTTTAAGGTTCGTTAGTGTTTTTAATCCGTTTTAAGGATCCGTTTTCTTTGGGATTTGTTCCCTAATATTTATTTATACTTAATTAAGCTTCTAAAATATTTATTAGCCTAATTAATCACTGTTTTTAATAACGGGGTATTTCAATCTACCCCCCTTAAGAAACTTTGCCCTCAAAGTTGCTCAAGGTTAAATGGTTTACTAATTCTACTCATTAGGCAACCAATTGCCATAATGTGTCTTACTACACCTATGAGGTGTTTACTTCTTCCACATTGCAAGCATACACAAATCAAGTATCCTACGCATTCACATACACAATCCGTCATTTCCAATTCATACCATTCCATAGTACACCATTGCAATCCACAATACACATTACACCAATACATTACACATTGCACATACACTTCCATACATTCACATTACACATACACACCAATTACACTCCGCACTACATGTGCCATTAAAACATACTACAATACACACACTCTAATGCAATGCTAACCCGAAGCAATGCAAAAGCAAAAAGGTTCTACCCCCGTACGCCCCGTATCCGTATCCACTAAATACTAGTCTATCTAGTCTATGAATAACTGTGGGTACTTCGCCTTCATGGCATCTTCCAACTCCCATGTCGCTTCTTCGACATCATGGTTTGACCATAGGACCTTCACCATTCGTATAGACTTATGGCGAGTGTCTCTGGTCTTCCTATCAAGGATTCTCACTGGGGTCTCGACATATCTCATGGTCGGCACAATGGATAGTCTCTCGGGCTCTAAGACATGAGAAGGATCAGCAATGTACTTCTTGAGTTGTGATACGTGAAATACATCATGGACACGTCCCAAGTCCTCAGGTAATGCTAACCTGTAGGCTACAACTCCAACTCTTTCGGTGATAGTGTACAGCCCTACAAACTTTGGGCTCAGCTTGCCCTTCTGGCCGAATCGAAAGACACCCTTCATAGGTGAAACGCGCAAGAACACTTTGTCGCCTACGGCGAACTCAAGGTCGCGTCGTCGCACATCCACATAGGATTTCTGTCTATCTTGGGCTGCCTTCATATTGGCTTGAATCTGCTGAACTTTGGCTTGGACTTGCTCTAAGTACTCCGGTCCTATGATGACCGCTTCACTTGACTCATCCCAACACAAGGGTGTACGACAAGGTCAACCGTATAAAGCTTGGAACGGCGACATCTTAATCGAGGCATGGTAGCTATTATTGTATGAAAATTCGATAAGATGAAGCTTATCTAACCAACTCCCCTGAAAGTCTAAGGCACATGCCCTAAGCATGTCCTCCAGTGTCTGGATGGTCCTTTCCGTCTGACCGTCGGTCTGAGGATGGAAGGCGGTACTCAACTTCAATTCTGTACCCAACGCTTCCCGTGTAGCTCTCCAGTATCTCGAAATAAATCTGGTGTCGCGGTCAGATACTATGGTCTTTGGGACTCCGTGATGCATGATAATCTTCTTATCGAATAGCTCTACGAGCTTCACTACCTTCCAGGTGTCCTTCATCGGTATGAATCTGGCAACCTTGGTGAGGCGATCGACTACAACCCAGATCATGTTGAGTCCTCCCCTGGTAGGTGGGAGTCCTACAACAAAATCCATGGAGATATCATGAAATTTCCACTCCGGAACTGGCATCGATTGTACCATTCCACCCGATCTAATACGTACTCTGTCACATCTGATTTCATTCCAGACCACCAGAAGTACCTCTTCATGTCTTTGTACATCTTGGAGGCTCCTGGATGGACTGACAATGTATAACTGTGTGACTCTCGCAGGATGCGATCCTTTAGCTCAGCATTGCTTCGGGGAAAGCATGACCTGCCATTCAGCCGAATCAGACCATCTTCATGTAGCTTGAAGTCATACTTCTTCTCCTCAAATGTACCATTTTCGATCTTTTGTCTGATTTTGGTTAGGTAAGGGTCACTCAACTGAGCGTCTCGCACCTCGTCAACCAAGCTAGAAGAAGCGAGTAGCGAATGGAGCGAGTGTGCTCGATGGCTCAGGGCATCGGCTACAACGTTTGCCTTCCCTTCCTTATACTGTAGGTCGATGTCGTAGTCTGAAAGAAACTCCATCCACCTTCTCTGTCTCAAGTTCAATTCTTTCTGTGTGAATACATACTGTAAGCTCTTGTGGTCGGAGTAGATGGTGATGCTTACCCCATAGAGATAGTGTCGCCATATCTTCAAGGCGAAGACAATGGCTCCTAACTCTAAGTCATGTGTCGGGTAATTCTCCTCATGATTTTTCAGCTGGCGGGAGGCATAAGCTACAACCTTGCCATGCTGCATGAGTACGCATCCCATTCCCTTGCCTGATGCATCACAATACACCTCAAATCCCTCTGTGCCCTCTGGAAGAGTAAGGATGGGCGCTGAGGTCAATGAGTCTTTTAGGCTCTGAAATGATAATTCACACTCGTCTGTCCATACAAACAGTGCATCTTTCTTCATCAGTGTAGTCATGGGCTTAGCGACTTTCGAGAAGTCCTTTACAAATCTCTAGTAGTAACCGGATAGACCAAGAAAGCACCTAATGTCGGTAACAGTCTTGGGTCTAGGCCATGATCGTACAACTTCAATCTTAGAATGGTCAACTGAGATACCTACGCTCGAGATGACATGACCAAGGAATGATACCTGATCTAGCCAGAACTCGCTTTTGGAGAACTTCGCATACAGCTGGTTCTCGCGCAGTGTCTCAAGTACTTTCCTCAAATGAATTTCATGTTCCTCTGCTGATTTGGAATACACAAGGATGTCATCAATAAATACAACAAATGAGGTGTCTAACTGCTCACTGAAAAGTCGGTTCATAAGATCCATGAATTTTGCTGGTGCATTTGTCAAACCGAATGGCATGACGGTGAATTTGTAGTGGCCATATCTGGTGTGGAATGCCGTTTTCTCTATGTCTTGCTCTCTGATAGCAATCTGATGATACCCAGAACGGAGGTCGATCTTGGAGAAGACTGAGGCTCCTTTCAGCTGGTTCGAATAGGTCGTCGATGCGTGGCAATGGGTATTTATTTTTTACTGTGACCGCATTCAGCTCGCGGTAGTCAATACAAAGTCGGAGGCTACTGTCCTTCTTCTTCACAAAGAGAGTCGGTGCTCCCCAGGGTGATACGCTCGGAAGTATAAACCCTTTGTCAAGTAAGTCGCGCAACTGCTCTTTCAACTCTGTCATTTCTATAGGTGTCATACGGTACGGTGCCCTAGCAATGGGACAAGTACCTGGCAAGAGGTCAATTTCAAATTTTACCGCTCTCTGAGGTGGCATGCCGGGTAGCTCCTTAGGGAATACGTCAGGGAATTCAGATACAATCGGTATATCATCACTGAACTCTGGATCTCTCTCCAGGTCTTGTACATAACACAAATATACTTCATGGCCCTTTTTGAGCTCCCGGTACATAGCCATGGTGGAGATGACTGTGGTCGAAGGCTCTCTCGGTCTCTGGCGGTAAGATACAGTAACCCCAAAATGACTCTTGAGTAGCAATCGATGCTCGGAATAGAGGATTCTACCCTTGTGCCGCTCCAACCAATTCATTTTGATTATCAAGTCGAATCCCAATCCATTAAACTCGATGAAGGAGATGGGAAACACTTCGCCTTTAATTTGGATCGTGGCTGATTTATAGTATTTGGTACACTGTACTCGCTCCTTCGATGGAAGATTAACCAGAAAATTCGGTAGCTCATCCGCATCTAGCCCCAACCTCTTCACAAAAGATGGTGATACGAAGGTGTGAGAGGCGCCGGAGTCGAATAACACTGTGGCATCAATGCCGTTCACTGGGAAGGTTCCCGTTAAGATGGTGCCGCTTTTGCCGGCTTGTGCTTCGGTGAGGATGCTCAGGTTACCTTCGGTACCGAGTCCACAACCTATTGAAGTCACAATTTCATAAGTATTGATGGTGGACACAAGTGAAATTCAAATCAACACTGCTCTTTATTAATAAACCAACCATCATACATACCGTGTCTCTAATACACGTAACTAATACATTACATGATACTATGAATTTAATACTTCCTAAAGGTAAGGTTCAGGCGTCCTGGTTTCATGTGTGTGGCATTGATTATTGCCGGTGGTGCCGTATTCAACTTGATCTTGTTGATCCCGTGATACAGCATCCTAGAGTTTCCACCCATGATTAGGACATCTCCTAATCTCAATACCAATTTCTGTGCGAGGTCCACACGCTTCTGCTCGCTATACATAAATACGGCGTCATCACCAATGGACCAAGACACTACGGGCACTCCTCGTTTGAGGGATTCCGCTGTCTCGTCCTTGTCTAGGTGTAACCCAAGTCGTCCTTCTTTCTCATAGAAGTTGACGATACAGAGGTCCGCTTCAAGTGCGGGGATCGTATTATATTCACATTGTTGTGCGAGTTCTACTGCTTGTGTGACAAGTGTCTAAATTTCTGGAGGTATTGTCGGTGGCGTCGCTAAGTCTTATGTTCGTGTCTCTTGGTATGTCTTGGTATAAGGATTCCAATCCTTTCCCAAGCACATCATCTTCAGCTTCATCTTCGCTCCACCGGGGAATTTGGGTGTATAAAATCCTCCTGGACCCGTTCCTAGTTCGTTGCATCGTCGGATAATTGAGATTTGTGCTTCGGGTGTCAGGTATCCCTTTAATAAAATCATACCTGGTCGGATGACCTGACACTGTTCATTGGTGATGTCGGTTTCTTCTTGATTCGGGTTTACCGGTATCGGATAACAGATATTAAAACTTCCTATGGTTGTAAATTTCATCTACGGTGAGTACTAGTCTCAACTACTTCATTTCATGCTCAATACATACTTCAATTCATTTACTCATGCTTTCACTTAAACAGTTACTTCAATACTTAGACATACTTCACATGATTCAAGGTTTAGTTAATTACCTAGGCCGGACTTAGAACCGGACCCGTCACGGTCAATCACATGCAAGACAGGCTGCCTCTGGGGTGCGCCCCTCTGAGGTCCCCGGGATCCCTGTCCCTGTGGTGCCTGTTGGGCTGGTGCATCGCCAGATGCAACCTCCTTGCCTTCCCTCTGCTTGTAGCTCTGGAAGTTCCCTTTGGGCTTGGCATTTCCTGGGCACATATTTGCTCTATGTCCCGGTTTCTGACAGTTATAGCACTTAATTTCTCTCCCATAGCAATCCTTGCCGGGATGGTCTTGGTTCCACTTTCTGCGCACGTAGGTGCGGCCATCGGAGTAGTTTTTGGTGAAACCGGAGCCAGAACCTAAGGCTTAGAGAGTTAGCACATTTGTGCGAAAAAGACTAGGAATGATACTTATGCAAATACGAGTTTAGATTAGAAGTTTACCCTTAGGTGGGTGTGATCTCAGCAGCTTCGCAGCCACCGGCGTAGAAGAACCTAGCTGAAGAATCTCAACCGGGTTTCCCTTTTCAGTATGGGCACTGCTCTCACTTGGGAATTTCTTTTAGGTTTGCTGAAAGAAGTTCCCTTTCTTCTTTTTCCAACTCTTCCCTTGGTTCTGCTCCTCAGCACTTGTGTTTTTGTTGTTGGCCTTGCGCTTAAGCATGGTTTCTTCATCCCTCATTTGGCAAGTGATCTCAACGCGAGATGCCGCGTGATAGCACTCCTGAAGTTTCAGGTATTAGCCAGGATTCTTATTAAGAAAGGTATAAATAAAGTATTTAAAGAATTGCAATAGTACTAAGGGTTCAACCGATATTTACCTGGAGGGAGGTAAATCTAGTGTAGCCCATGGCGTACCGAAGGCGATGGCTCAGACCGCCATAGAAGCGATCGACCAACACCTGGCCGGTGTACCCAAGGTCGGGTAGAAGACGAAGGATAGAGGTGAAAGTGCGGTAGTACTCATCCACAGACATCTTGTCTGTCATTTTCAAGGCATCCAGCTCTAGCCTTTTCTTGGTTTTTACATGCTCCGGATAGTATTTGGATCGGAGGATAGCGGAGAAGGACTCCCAATCGAAGGTGGGGTCGTCGACATACTCATGTTTTACAAGCTTCCACCAATCCATAGCAGCATCTTTGAGGTAGTATGCTGCTATTCTCACTCGAACTCCAGCAGGACATTCGAGAGTCTCTAATGCAGTCTTCATTTCGGAGATGTAGGCTTCTAGCTTAGCAAGGTCGCTCTCGCCTCTAAAGCACGGAGGTCGGAGATCTACGATAGCTTTTACCCAGTTTACTTCTCCGGGTGGAGGGGGAGGGATTGGTCCCGCTTGAGTATGTTGATTTTGTTGGTTTTATTGCATTGCAGAGATTACTTGGGGTAGCATCTGTGCTACCATGGCGGCGACGATCTCAGCTATCGTCTGCGTGCCCGGTCCGTCATTGGCACCTCGGCGACCTGGACCTCTTCCTGACATCTGAACATTTAACGTTTGCATTAGGCTTTGTAACATATGACCAGTTGTTCTTGAATTTAAGCAAAGGTATCGTCCCTAAGGACGTCAAGGGTATCCGTTGTTAACAACGGTACTTCCTAGTTAGGTTTCTAAGTATCCGTTTTAAAACGGTTGAAATCCTAACTCGGTAATCCCTATGCTCGGTAACTATGGACATCAGAGCGACACTTAGCTCTGATACCACTTTTTGTAACACCCCTACCGCTAATCCTATACTTACCGTCCAATCATCCCAAATCCTGAGTGCTCGCAGCGGAAATACTACTACTACGGCGGGTGATACAACGCCGCTAACCGTCCATACAACTAGCAAGGCTTACTCTACAATACAGTGACGGTCTGATGACTAAGTATACCGAGCTACTACATTACTTACCAATTACCGATCATCAAATGCTTACATTAATGGATTACCGAGTATCTAAGTATATTCAATTACATCCTTTCGCTAGCTTCCAAAAATAATGAGTTTACAAATGCTACTCATCTAGACCCAATCCCAATACTTTCATTATCCAAAAAGGTGTACCCCATGTTACACCGGCTAATAAAAAAGGCTCCTAGCCGTGTAACAACTTAGTACACCATTCAAGTCTATTAATTACATCAAAAAGGAAACATCATAGTCTCAATCAAGTCTTCACCCTTCTCGTGCACCTGAAAATATTAAAAACGGTGCCCCAAGGGGCTCAGCAAAAAGCTGCATATAAACTTTGCATATACCGAGTGCTAACAAGGGCACGCCGACTATTTAAGGTCGAATAAACATGTGGTTCATTAATTTCATACATACATGCTTTGCATACAACGAACAATCATATACAATACCTTACACAATCCAAGATAGTAGTACAATAGCACACACCATACTTACCTTCACAAGGGTTAGCCAAATTACGCATCCGGGTTAATCGGAATGCTTTTACACTTTTACTCATTACATATTACTTACTCTTACTTTACTTACTTACTTTTCCATACTTGTTTACTCATTCTTACTTACTTACTCTTTCTCATGTTAAGTCGGTATGACCTCCGGCCCGGGGACTACACCGTCCCACCACCGGGAGTTACTTGACTCACTAATCCAGGATGCTACCCATTTAAGGGGTTTGGGCCGTGGACCAGTTTAAGAGCCAGGAATCGGATCCAACCTCTTGTGTCTCCTCATCCTCACGCGTGGCCGAAACTATATCGGACTTCTACTCATTCCAATTTAATTACCAATTTATTAAGTTAGATTGGTTAGCTTGTTAGGAATCAGATAGAAGTCCAGTCATAATAATATTCGGTCACAACACCATACAACAAGTATACACACATTCATCAGCATCCATACATTTCATGAATTATACAAACTATGATTTAAAGACAATATTCAACAAGATACAACACTACATATTCACAAGGAAGCATAATAACTCCGATTCGTGCATTCATCTTATTTGGTGATCAATTAGCACACAACACACAAATCAGAGTAACCAAGGTAGCATACGGGGCATGAGAAGTTCATACCGTTCACCGTTGTACTTGTATCCAACTTTCCTCCGGTGTTCACAATCCAAGTCCTATAACATACATGTGATCGAGTGGTTAATTCTCTATGGGTAACCCAACATGTTTCATCCTTTATGTTTTCCCAATGTACCATTACTAGTTCCTTAGATTTCTTACTTAATCCTAAAATCATTCATTTCACATCATTTCCTAAGCTCATTTTCCTAGGTTCTTATGTGCATATTATTTTCTCCTTACCATCATTATTCTCCCTATGATTTACTGTTTAAGCCCATAATTTTTTTTTTGACCGGACCTCCCCTGTGGGGTGGTCCGAGACAGAAGCCATTCGGCCTGGGATTCCGACTGGACCTCCCCACAGGGGCGGTCCCTTGGGGCGGTCCGAGACAGAAACCAATTTTTTTTTCTGTGCACTGGACCTCCCCTGTGGGGCGGTCCCTAGGGGCGGTTCATGGCAGAAGCCATCTACGCTGCGAGATTCCACTGGACCTCCCCACAGGGGCGGTCCACAACAGAACCTATTTTTCAAGGTGTTTTTCTTCTCATTTTGAACTCCAAATTCACCCCAATCTTTTCCTAATCATTCTGTAACCTTCCCACAAGGTTTCTACATGTTTAAACACCTTAAAACACTCCTTAACTCATCTACTAACTCATTTCTCTTTTCTATATCAATTCACACACTTTGTTTTCTACATTTTCATTTAAGCACTTGCATTATCTCTTCTTAGTCTAGTTTTGCTACATATTTTGACTCTAACTCTCTCAATCTATAGCTCCCTCTTCTAATGTCATTTCTAAAGATTCTAATGCATTAGACATCTCTCCTAACCTACCCACTAACTAGCTCCAATCAAAATCTGTTTCAAAGTGTATTTCCTACCTAGTTAAACTCTTAAGTCTCTCTAGTTTCTAGGAAAAATTTGCCATAGTCTCCCCTATATTTCTACATCCTCACCACATGTTTTAGCTCACAAAACATCACTCATTTCACCTGCTTGTAAACAGCATTAATATACCAAGCTCTCCAACACAATACCAACACTAACATCATTAAATTCCTGCACTCAACATCAATTCCCGTCTAGGTTTCAACAAGCTTTTACATGTCTTTCAAAGGTTTAAAACATTTGGATTCTCTTACACATTACACTACTACTCATTACCATTTTCAATACACAATTAAGAGCTACTAAAATCTGTTACACAATACATTTTACAAGGCTACCAAGAGAGTGCAATTTACCTTGTTCTTCTTCTAGTTTTCCTTTTCTTCTTCTTTCTTTCTTCCTTCCTTCTTTCTTTTCTCTTCTTCACCGGTTTTGTAAATTAGATTCTCTAACACTACAACCCATTGATATACACACTTCAATACAAAAACTAACCCTAACTATCTTTAAGCTTTAATGTAAGTTTTAGGGTTTAGAAATTTCATTACCTTGCAAGGGTGTAAGTGAAGCTTGGAATAGCTCAAGAACAATATTTCTACTCCTTCAAGAATGCCAAAATCGGCTGGAACAAAAAGGATAGGAGCTCAACACTTAGAAATCTCTATTTTGAGAATAAGAGCAAGGAAAGGTAATGCTTTTCGATTTCTTTTTACCTTAAACCAAAGAGGTGAAGGAGGGCCATTTAATGATGGTCTTCAAGATCCAAAGCAAGAATACCCATGGAAATGAAAATGCTTATTTTCGAATTTTGGAAAGAGGGGAATACTCTCCTTGATGAGAGGAATGCAATGGTGTAGTTTTTGTAATTTTTAGAGAAGGTTTGATGGGTTAACAAGAGGAGAGAAGTTGAGGTTTTTGTGAGTTCTTCATTTTCTCCATTGATTTCACCCAAGAAGAAGAAGAAAATAGAGAGGAGGGAGTGGGGGTTCTGTACGTGAGTGAGGAAATGTGAGGGTAGGAGAGAGAGTGTGAGGTGGAGTAGTAAAGTAATGTTACTTTTTGCTTTTTAATGTATTTGTCTTTTGCAAATGAAAAGAGAATTAAGAGAGTGTGTGAGAGAGGGAGGGAAATCGGCTGCCACATCCACACACACAAACTTTACATTTTTATTTTCAATAGTGGACACACTAGTTAGAGTTATTTATGTTTTTACCCCACAACTTCCAGTTTTTGACAGTTTTTACTATTTTCTTGTTTTATTGATTTTATTGCCTCTAGACCTTCATTAATGTTAATTAGTGACTATTTAGTTGACCAAACTTGTTACGAGTCTATTTGACCCGCTTAAAGTCACGTTTTCCCGGTTACCTCGAAAAACGCACTTTAAGGTTCGTTAGTGTTTTTAATCCGTTTTAAGGATCCGTTTTCTTCGGGATTTGTTCCCTAATATTTATTTAGACTTAATTAAGATTCTAAAATATATATTAGCCTAATTAATCACTATTTTTAATTACGGGGTATTTCACCCAACCTTCTTGTGTTCCTTCCATGCGAAACTTCATCATGCAACCTCCTGAGTCTATTTCGAAGGTTCTTTTGGATTAAGACTGCTCAACTTCCAACTGAAAATACAACCTGGAGGTAAAACTCTCCAAATCTGTCCTCTGGTTACTTCAGTTCATTTCCTTGTCTCTGGCTTACCAAACCTAACGTGATTATCTCAGTAATCATCGAATAACCCAAGTGTTGGAAGCTTCACATTGTGCCAAGAAGCAACCAAGGGAGAAAGTTAAGATTAAGAGGTGAGTCATCTCTAAATTTAATACACCAACAGAAAACGAAAGAAAACAATCTATCAAGTGTAACCTGAAAACAAGTTTCCTTCAGTAGTAAAACATTTCAGTAGTTATAACCATGTTGTCTTAGGTCTGTTCCGGAAGTAAAATCATGGTGAACCACTTAACTGACTGAGAAAAATAACTTGGGAAAACTAGAAATTAGATGAAAAGAACAGCAGAAAACAATAACAGAAATGATACACCAGCTCAGATTTCAGTTCTGTGATCTTGTTTTGAATTTTGTATACTAACTTCTCCAGGGTAGTATAAAGTTAGTATGGTGTTAAGAATGCATTTAAAAACCTGGTTGATACACATGACTAAGTCACCAGTGCGTGAGAGTGTTTCAAAAGAAAATAGACACTAACCTGATGAACCTAGAGTAGGGGATTAAACCGAAGTATGTTGCAGTTTCTGTTCAGTGCTACATGTTCTGTGTGAAAATGTTTTGGAGGTACATACACTACTGCCATGGCCTGTTGTAGAGTGGATACTAAATTAAAACACATAACTCAATAACTAAACAAACGGGAAGAAAGTAAACACCAGATCTATGATTGAAAAGCAAAACAGAAAAAGGGAAAGAAAAAGAATATACCAGTTTTAGTGTGTCGGTTGTCAGTTCTGAAACTTTGTGTTCCTGTATACGTATTCTTCAAGAAAAATGTGAAGGTAGTAATGGTTAGATACAAACCTAAAACCTAGCCAACACTCTCATTTAAGTAGTAACCAAACTGGTATACACATGAGAAAAAGAAATTGAAAATCAAACTCAAGTTTTGGGATTTCAGGTTTTCAGTTCTTATCAGTTGGTCTTCAGTTCTGAAATTTTCCTGCCTCTGTATAAAGACGAGTCTGTAACAATTACGAAGTTGTTTGGGGCCTAAAATTTTGATAGAAAACTTAAATATGTGAGCAATCAATGGGAAAGAAGTTGGGAGTCAGATTAAAGAACAATAAGAGAAACAGAAGAGAAGAAAATAAGTTTATGTTTCTGTTTCTGTTTTGGGATGTATCTGTGAGGTTAACAATATTGCTGTGGGTTCTTTGTGAGGATATATAGAACCACACTAAGACACCTAACTAAGAAGCTAAATGATTTGGGGGAAAAGAAAACTGAAGAACCAGATTTATAAGTAACAGAAAAAGGAAACACAACAGTTTTAGTGTTTTAGTTTTGATTCAGTTTTTTTTTTCAGGTTCTGTTTAAAAGATTTTCAAGAACATAGCCCTTGTTGCCTTGGGTTGTTTTATGGGTCAAATTATACTAAAACACATAACTAAGTAACTAAAGCAACTGGGGTAAATTGATGATCAGTTTGTAAACAAAGAACATAGATAGAAGAAGATGTGGCAGTTTCCCTCTCAGCTTCAAATTGTCGAATTTTCAGTTTCAGATCTCTGTTTTGATGTGATCTATGCCATTTTGGGTCTGTTGGGACTTATCAACTATCACACCCTAAACTTCTTGAGTTGGTAATGAGAGAAAACTGAAGATCAAACTCGTGAGCAAAACAGAAAAGAAAATAGAAGAGGAAAGGGATATCAGTTTAAGTGTTTCAGCTTCTGAAATTCCTTGTTTCGGTAAGAGTGAGTTCCTGTAGCTTAAACTTAGTGCCTCGGGTTGTCTTAGAGCTAGAAAGGTATTAAAACGTATAAATAAGTAACTAGGCAAGTTGGGGAAGGTTAAGAAATGGTTTATGTAACAGAAAACAAAACAATAGAAATGAGTTACAGTAGTGCCTAAGTTCAGTTTCAGCTTCTTTTTGTTTTCTGTGTAAAGGGCTTCTAGGGTTGTTAACCATGTTAAATTGTGTCTATGTCGAAATGAAAACTGGTAATACACTTAACTAGGTGGGCTATCAGGTTGAGGAGAAATTTAAAGGCAGATTTATGAACAAATAAAAGCAACAAAAGAGAGCACATCAGATTGCTTGTTGTGGCTTGCTTATATGCTTGTTATATCATTGTTACTTATTACTTGCGCGCACACAGTAATATAGTCCCTTCTCTTTGATGAAACCTTAAGATGAAACACAATGAACTACGTAAACAAAACAAAGGAAGTATATAAAGGGAACACTCCTCTTAAGCTATAGAGGACTTCTAACGACACCCATTATGGTGTCGAACTTATGATGATAATGAAAAGTAAAATACCTATTGGTGGAACACATCCTGAGGTCTAGAGATGACCCCGCTTTCTCGACGCATGACGCCGGGAAAGAAGGAATAGCTATGGAGAAGACGTTCTTCAACTCGTGGTGATAAGAGAATTCACAAATAATCTTTAAGAAACAAGGAAAGATTGGCACCTACATGATAAGGTCACGGGAACTAAACTATATCCCCAGACCTGGTGCAAGGAAGGTGGAAGAAAATACACACCATGGGAATAAAGGAAAACTTGTTTAATGAGAACAAGAAAACAATACGTAATCTCTTGAGTGGTCCCATAGTGAGGATCATCGGTATAATATACCTACGCACGCGTCCTATTATTTACTTGAAGGTCGTTGCTACATTAGCAGCTTGTTGTGCTTGGTTGCGTGTTTGATGTTGCTATGATGCCAACATGTTATGCTTGATTGCTTGTTGCTAATGCCTTGCTACCTTAAGTGTGTATGATACCATGATGTATTGTGGTGTGCTTTACTGATTTATTATAGCATGTAAATTGACCTAAAAATATTCGACCAAGTTGTCGTGTAGCCCAGCAACATACGGGCTACACATATTCATACTCAGCAAGTTTGCTGAGTCCTTTATAACCCAATTTTTACAGGTATTGTGCCGGACGATAACGGAGCGTAGGCGGGATGGCTACCATGGGGGTAGTCCGTCAGGGCATGACTTTTAAGTTTGTAGTAGTATGTTTAATGTATGGGTTGTTACTAAACCCGAGATGTAATTTCCAGTTTATGCTTCGGTAATTATGCTGTAGACACTCGGCATTTGGAAATGTATTTCATGTTGTATATGAGTTCTGGTAGAGGGCTGTCTCCAGTCATGCAGACCGTAACTTGGTGTTGGTAATGTGGTCTGTGGTTGGGTGGTTGGCATCTGTAGCACCCGGATGAAATTCAGAATCCGCTGCATAGTTATCTTGTAATATGGCTAGGAGCCTTGTTCATACTATTGGTTGTTTATTCAGGGGTGTTACAGGAGTGGACACCGACATGTTCCACAAATGTGCACGCACTGCTCAGGACAACATCTGCTCGGAGATGTTGTCCAAAATGGGGATCAAGACAAAGGGAGACCAGCTGGTGGTTGCTTAGAATCCAACCAAGAGTGAAGACTCTAAGTCAGAGCCTCGCCCAACCATTAGAGCATCAGGACTTAAGAGAAGGAGAAGTCTTTCACCGGTCCACGACAGGTCAGAGACCTGTATGGATACCTCAACTAGAGATATTCTAAAGAGGGTGAGAGTTACTCTCACCGCTGTGCAGACTGTCTCCTCTGAACCAAGTGTTCATAACTTGGTTCAAGGAGCAATAGATTTTATAGACTCCCACATGGCCTGATAGTTCTTTGTCTCTTAAAGACACGAGTGTAACCGTGAGAGTTAGACTTATGATTAAGTTTTTCCTTTTTCATTAATGTTTTATTTTGCCTTTGACTATCTGTTTCAATGAATTCTTTTGATATCAATGACAAATGAACTGATTATTGTCAACTTGAATGCTTATGATGCATACAAAATAATTTCTTGTATTGGCTACTTCTTCCTTGATTAAAAATTGCAAAAATGATCTGAGATATTTAGTCCCATCCATTCCACTAATCCAATCTCTGACCTTGACACCTAAAAAGCCTACAAACATAGCCCACAAGACGTAGCACCTCCATCTGCCACTCATACTCAGTCATTCACATCTCACGAAATGGCTCAAATACCACAAAGCTCATCTAGCTCGAATGAGCAAACCTTTCACTCCACCATTCGTAATTTTATAACCACTAGACACCCAAAGAAATATGTCACCCAAAGCTATGTTCAACCAGACTCCGACTCCCTTACAGCTTGGTCTATCACTTCATGTGTCACTCTATCTAATACACGTTTTCCACACTGCATGGAGTTCACAATAGATTCTGATGAGTCTGACCTTTCCACCACAGCTGAATCACCTTTGATCAATCCTACCACAGCCACACCATCTTGGATCAAAGATTCTTTTTCGGAAGATGAACCTTATGGATTAGATGTTATAGAATGGGACCATCAAACACGTCACTCCATCTAGACTATCTTGATCATATTTGTAGTTTATACTCTATGGAATGTCATGGCCTTTACAACATCTTACGTCGTGTAGTTGCTCCCGATTTTGTTGTATGTCATAGGGAAAGAAAAAGTATATGTACTTGTGAGACTATGTCTATCGTCCTTGTATTATGTATCATCTGAATGAAAACTTTATCTACTTTTGTCATAGTATAACATAAAAGCTGTCACTTATTGTGCATAAAACCTGTCACTTATTGCTATCATTCGTTAAAGGTTTCCATTCTTAAAACCCTTAACAAACTCAGGGGGAATCCTTCTTAGAGGGAATCTCTCAATTTTTGAATTGCCAAGTACATATAAGTGTATAGGTTGCCATCATCAAAAAGGGGGAAATTGTTAAGACAATATCCTTTAGCTTTGATGATAGCAAACCTTGTATTGTCTATCTACTACGTCTGTCAAGATTCATGATTCAGATAGACAGGTGAATAAGTGGCTTAGCACACAAGGTTGCAAGCGCGCTCAATCCACGACATGTGCCCAACCAGTCGGGCACCTGTCTGCGAGAGCTCCGTAGAACTTCTAGCACAGACAACCAGTCAGACACCGCACGAAGATATTTCTCATGTTTAAAGATGAAAATCAAAGACATAAGACTACAAGGGATCGACACATTCAGATAAAACACATACATTCATTTAGGCAACTTGTTCACGACAAGCTCAAGACAAAAAGAGAAGTTCATTAATGCATAAGATAACAAAGGCTATAAATGAACATTATTACACAGCCGTAATGAATTTAGAAGAGGGCATTTATGAGCATTTAATGAGCCAGACAGAATCAGGCAAGTGGGGCACACAAGTGGTGATCGACCTATCAAGAGGGCTGCCGCCAACTTGGCCAACCATGAGGCGACATGTAGTCCAAGCCTCCAGATCAAGTTGAAAAATCTCTACAAGTCTAGTGTGGCTGTTATGTGAATAATGGAAGCTGTAGTCGACTCCTAGAAGTCTAGGGATTAATAGGACGGTAGTTACATCCTAACAACTGTGTATATGTACTTGCATTTATTCCATATGTAAGCTAGCTTGTACGAGAGAAAAGATAGAGACAATCTGGCAAGTGTAGATCAGACTTAGGAGTGTGTGTAAGTGCTAGAGAGTTGGTGAGCTAGATATGACTGGGTTAGAGTATCAATACATTGGGTATTTGATAGAACGACAGGTTGGGAAATGGTCGGTGAACCGTAGGCCGATAGTCAGGAGAGGGTTGACACTTTAGGGGTATTGAAACTGTCCCGGGAGTCCGTGTGTGGGGCAAGGAAGGTTGAGTGAATTTCGTGTGTGTAAATTCTCAATCGAAATGTGTTTTCCAGTTTAAGTTTATCTTGCGTCCATTCCTAAACTATCAAGTTTTATTAGAGTCCACGATACGTCCACAAAACGTCGGGGACGCATCAAGAGCGCTTGCTGGTTTCATCCAACACCCAGCCCCAAAGTGCGTTCTTCGATCGCGTCAAAAGGTCACTCATGCGTTGTCTCCAATAGCTTCCTCAGTGACTGGTGAATCCTCCCCTGTTATACCCAAATTTTCAACCCCCTCGGAGTAGTCTCTAAGGCATACGTATTACAAGGGCAAAATGGTTAAAATGCACCAATGTAGGATTTTCCAAGGACATTCTTCGGATTTTCTATTTTCATATGACTTGTTCATTATCCCCAAACACTTCGAAATATCATAGTCATTATGAAAGGTATTTCATGATTTTCTGATAATATTTATTCTGGAAATTTAGCTTTTAATTCATACTATAAGCTAATGTCTTTAATAATTAACACATGAAATAGCCTCAAAATAGAAATAAAAAGGTTTCCAAAATTTAAATAAAATTGTCACATGGTTAGGATGACTACATACAGTCGTAAACTTGAAATTGTTTTATTTGGAACCTTAGCCCAAAATTTAAAAGAGAAATTCAATCACTTTTGCAATTTTCTCTCTCCTTTGGAAAATTCCCAAATCATGTACAAATGTCATGAAATTTTAAAACAAGATAGATAATGATGTTTAAAGAATAACACCGTTGGAATTTCGTTATTTCGACTTTCCAATCGTAAGTTATGAATTATGGGAAATTCCAGATTGTGAGATTTTTATCTAATCGGTTATTTATCAAAATTACCCGATTCCAACTCTCACAATTCCTAAAAATCATCCTTTACCTTCAGTTAAAATTTCATAACTTTTATCGGCCTGTAGGATATTTTAAAAAATCTAATTTTCTTAGTGCACATAAAGATTTCGCGCAAAGAGGTCTTCCTTTACCCTTTTGTTCAGCCTTTTACTATAAAATACCTTCCTAAAAACGAACTAGGGAGGAGGAGATCATCCCCAAAGTTAGAGAACATGGTCGTCAACCTACTTTCCATGTTTTTGCAACCCCGAGCCTTGAATCTATACCGAAATCACCAAAAAACATATTCCCTCTTCTCCCATTGAGCTTCCTAGCATCAAATCACCAAAAATACAGAACCAAACCGTGGTTATCAACACGAGGCAGAAGGGGTCAGAAGCTCAGGACAAAGTCAAACCGGATTGCCCGTCAATGAAGCTCTCAAAGATTCCCGACGTGAAGGACCAATCAAATCCCGAAGTCAAAACAGGTTGGATTACGAATTCTTGAACCCCCCTGATCTCAATACACTTCTGGTTGAAATTTCTAATCGAATTGACTTTTCTTTGCTTCTGAATTATGGTTTATTTGTGTTTCTGTCCACTAACTTGTTCAATAAGTTTTGACCTTAATTCATAGTCAAATTGAAAACTTTATATCACTAACGTGTTTAGAATCTTTCAGGCTATCTACCCATAATTATTCAGCCAAAAACACCACCGGGAACCGCCCAAACGCCGCCGTCCGAGGGCGGTCCGCACCCACAGACGCTACGTCCGGGGTCCCGGACGCCCTGCCCATAAGCACAAACGCCCCCGGACAGTGGCGGGACAATTTTATTTTTAAAATCTAGGGTTTTTCAACTTATGTCCGGGCCCACGGACGCCTTGTCCGGGGCCCCGAACTTTTCAAAATCGCGTTTCTGTTTAATTCGACTTTTACCTTCACTTAAATTAACTAGGGTTCGTGGGTTCGGACATTAGGTCCGTGGCCACGGACGGAATCAAAATTTGACCCAATTCTGCCTCTGAAACCCTAATTTAGGTATTTTAATTTTCACTTTAATTTTCTGTCAAAAAATGATAAAAATCCAAAAAATCAGAAACGTGCGCACCTAGGTTAAAACGATTTTGTAATAAGCCATAATTAAACTAAGTAGAGGAAAAAAGACCTAGGAGGGGTAATGAAAGTAATTGAACCCTAAAAATAAGTCGTATACCAAGCCCCTGAACCCGACCTCTCCTTTCCTAATTTAATCTAGGTCAAAATTAGGTGGCGACTCTAATTAGGTTCCAGTGGCTAACTTAGGTTTCAATAATTAATGTTTTATGACATAGTTATTAAGCTTAGGTTATAAGTGGACCTAGAACCCGACCAGATCCTAATCACCTCAAATCAACATAGGATAGGGTTAAAAAATCGAGGCTTATAGAATGGAAACTCTACTGGGGACAAACTCTTAATATTAACTTGTTTAATTTTAAGAAAGAGGGCTTAACTCGAAATTGTTCATTTATTGCTTTTTTACGGTGTTTGTTTACTTTCGTGCGCAATTTAAATTTCTGCACCTTTGCATCATATGAGAGCGAGGGTCCACGCAAACCGATTTCACTCGGGGCCCGCCTTAGGGTCCCCTATCAGGAACTCACACCGTTTAGGTGATGTGAATAAGTGGGGGAAAAGAGGAGGATGTCGTCTAACCACATCCCCTTAATACCTGGGCTTTAGCCCCAAGCATTTTCCAGGCAGTGCCCTTACCTTGCCTTTTTGGTCATTCAAAGACCCGACTGTAGACGCACACCTCATGGTGATGTGAGAAAAGTGGGGAAGCCCAAAGAGAATAGCGTGAAAGCCCTATTCCTTTGTGGTGACCTGGGCCCATGCCCCAAGCACCTCTCCGGATCGATCCATACCCGAATTGGATAAGCGTCAAGTGAGGACATGCTGAACTTGTGTGATCCATGTTTGCTTGTATGATCAGCCCACTACCAAGCTTAGAAATTGATAGGAACTTTCTTACATCAGCTCAGCCCAACCTGAATTTGCACTTTTATTGTTTGCGGCCCAAAGGCCCCCTTTGCTTTGAATAAGTGAGTCATTTGTTTGGGCTTTGGTCAAAAGGTCTCTTTCGGCCCAATTTGAATTATCCATTTAGTTCTAGGCCAAAAAAAAGAAGAAATCCACCCGAACTTGAAGTAGTCCACAAGACTTGAAAACCAATAGCCTTTCATTGAAAACTTTTTCAGTCCAAAGGCTCATTCTAGTCTAGGTAAACTTTTTCTTTAGGCCCTAGCCCAAAATCCTAGATCTAGGAATCATCTTTTAGGCCCAATTAGAATCGTTCGCTTATATTTCAGCCTAAACTCCAATTCACATCTAGAATGTGCACTAGAAATCTTTCCGGCCCATGCGCCTTATTTCCAAGCCCAACACATTCCGGCCGAGGTGCCAAATTCTCAAAACATTTCGACCCAAGGCCCATTCCAATCAAGGTGAACTTTTCATCCGGGCTCTGGCCCAAAATCCTACGTCTAGGTGTCATATCTTTAGGCCCAGTCAGAACCGTTTGTTTAGGTTTTGGCCCATTCGAATCCAAGATAGATTGCGTAACCCATTCATTCTAGCATCAAACAAACCTTAGACTTCAAAGTTTCTCTTTCGGCCCTGTGGACCATTCATAGTCCATGTAGCTCCCTTCAGCCCATTTGCTCCAATTCCAAATTAAGGGTATTCAGGCCCACACATCCGTTATAGTCTAAGAATCACTCTAGCCCATGCACTTCACTCTCAGTTTGGAAAATATTTAGGCCCAGGTACCTTCTCATAATCCACAGGTAATCCTAGTTCAGACATTTTACGGAGCCTACCCAGAGTCCAAGAAGAAGAAGATCATGGTCATCTCAATGGTGTCCCAACGGTCGAGAGCTCGAGTCTTCAGTAGTTGGCATCAGACAGCTCAACATCACTAGAGATTTCTATATTTCTAAATTAAGTAGTTTTCTTTCCTCAATTAGTCATTCTTTCAATTTCTATGATAGCTAGTTTCCTTTATCATTTTAGGTAGTTTTCCTGAGATAATAATTTTCAATATTTTCATTTACAAATAATTTTCATAATTTCTGTGCATTCATTCAACAAAACAGAAACAAAAAAATGAGTCATCTCATCACTCCATCCATACTCACCACAGCTCTTCATACAGAATCACCCAATTGCAAGCATTCACCATTCATCTCATGTATAAAGCCGTCACTCCACATGCACTCACCACCTTCATCACATGTATCCCACGTGTCTCACCACTCCACCATTTCACCGAAGCATAAACGGAAAACTCCAAAAACAATAAGACATCATTCAGTCACAAACATTACCTGTCACCTCTTCACATAAACAAAAATTCCACCATACACAGAAAACATCCCACTACCCTATTTACTTTCATCACTACATTACTCCACCAAAACAGCAAAACCTCATCATCATCCACCACACCATATCACCCTCCACAAATATCCCGGGTATTCAAAAGGCTTGTCTTTTAAAACAATACTGGGGGCAATCTGAGTTAAGGATCGATAACGTTTATTTCTTTTGTTTAAGTGCGTGAACAAGTCTCTGAGTGAACATTTCGCGAGAGTGCCTTGAGCGGTAAAACCAAGAGTGAAAGAGCGTGTCATTTTTACACGACTCCAGAGAGATCACATTCAAAGGTGAGGTAAACGGCATAACTCCAACCGAAGGAGATACTTTGTAAATTTACGCTTAAACTTGTGAAAAGTAACAAAGAACGGATACACAATTGTTAGGGATGACGAAGCATCTAGGTACAGCACCACACAGCCAAAAGCTTGTGAACCCTGACATTACACCCTAGGCACCCCCGCTGAGCTTTTCGTATATCTCCTCTTTTACAACATTACAAACTCCACAAAACAAGCCAGCCAATGATGAATAACCGACCCGGTGACCAAAGGAAGCAAGGAGCCCGACTCCCGGTCAACAACTTCACAAGTCCAAAGAAGCAACGCCGCTACAAAGACAATGAAATGATCCACAAATGGTCCCAAAGCAATACATGATCCAAAGAGCTCACATCAAAAACAGCTCTCGAAGTTCAAAAACGGGAACCACAAGAACCCCGAAAAAGGAAAAGGATGCAAGGCAAAACTGAAAAGCCTAAAAGAAATCCCAATCTAAAACCAAAAGAAGAGAGAGATGATGAATGCAAAAGTTCCAAGTCCAACGTCCAAAATCAAGATCAATGCAAAGTAGGCAAACGACTTTAAGACAAAGAAGGCAAGTCTAAGAGAAGGCGTAAGTTGCAGCTTTGGTAACCCTTATAGCTCCACATATCCTAAACAATCCTCCATGGTCCCGTTGTCATTCATCATACCCCATGGCCACGTTATAAGCTTTAAAGACTTCCGACCTAGTAGTTGTGTATCCAATCACGTGAAAGTAACAGGTTGAACGTGTTAATCTAACAAATGTCAAATTCAATGGTTGAGATGTTTTGACCAAGAGGAGAGCACGAGTGCAAGCACTAAACGCTTTGAGTGTAGGATAGAAAGCACCACATCGAAATAAACCTTGACCCCGTGAGAACGAGACTTGTTTTTACGCAATTAATCAAGAAAAATACTAGGGGAAATCGATCGTCCTGATCGATTGCCACAAATCTTAAAACTCAGATTGCCTTAAGGAATTGTTGGTTCCAAAAATTGCAAAAACAATGCCAATTGAAACCCAGAAGCTTAAACGCCCTCCACAAAAACCCTTCAGGCGCACATAAGCCCTACCACCACAAAGACACCTTCCCAGGCACACATAAGCCCTACCATCACAAAAAGACAACACCTCAGGCTCCCAAAAGTCCTACCATACATCTCACCTTCTCAGGCACACATAAGCCCTTCCACCACAAAAGGACACCTCCTCAGACACCCATGATCACTACCATACACCTTTTATTCCCAGGCACACATAAGCCCTACCTTGCATAGAAACGTCCACCTTTGATAGAAATCATCCTTAAGCACACATAGGCCCTACCTAGCATTTCCATTTAGGCACACATAAGCCCTGTCTCGCATCCTTACCTAGAAACCATCCTTAGGCACACATACGCCCAACCTTGCATCTCCTACATTTCATAAAATCATCCTTAGGCACACATAAGCCCTGCCTTGCATCTCATACCTTTCATAAAATCATCCTTAGGCACACATAAGCCCTACCTTGCATTTCCTACCTTTCATAAAATCATCCTTAGGCAGACATAAGCCCTACCTTGCATTTCCTACCTTACATAAATTCACCCTTAGGCACACATAAGCCCTACCTTACATACTGCATCATCAAACATTCCATACCATTTGCATAACCCAGGCCTGCATAAGCCCTGGCTATAGAAGTTGACGAGGTGATGACAATAAATCCTTCTTAGTTATGTCATCTTATTTCGGGATCAACGAATGTTGGGCGAAGGCAATAAGTCCCCAGGGTTTATACCAGGAGTTATACCTGCACACCGGCTTGGGGGCAATGGCAATAAGTCCACATAGGGTCTAACCAGGAGCATTGGCACGGGTTTCGGTCCCCAAATGCACCGAGCATCATTTTCATACCATCATCATTCGCATATCATATGCATTTTATTTTTAATAGCATGTCATACACACAATTCTCATATCTGAATTCTACTCATAGGTACCCGACACCTTATAATGCTGCATATTCCATTTACCTTCAGGTTCCCAATATTATAATTCTCGGCGTATTCCATTTACCTTCAGGTTCCGGACACCTTATAATGCTCGGCGTATTCCATTTACCTTTAGGTTCCGGACACCTTATAATGCTCGGCGTATTCCATTTACCTTCAGGTTCCCCACACCTTATAATGCTCGGTGTATTCCATTTACCTTTAGGTTCCCTACACCTTATAATGCTCGGCGTATTCCATTTACCTTCAGGTTCCCGACACCTTATAATGCTCGGCGTATTCCATTTACCTTCAGGTTCCCGACAACTTATAATCCTCGGCGTATTCCATTTACCTTCAGGTTCCCGACAACTTATAATGCTCGGCGTATTCCATTTACCTTTAGGTTCCCGACACCTTATAATGCTCGGCGTATTCCATTTACCTTCAGGTTCCCAACACCTTATAATGCTCGGGGTATTCCATTTACCTTCATTTTCCGACAACTTATAATGCTCGGCGTATTCCATTTACCTTTAGGTTCCCGACACCTTATAATGCTCGGTGTATTACATTTACCTTCAGGTTCCCGACACCTTATATTGCTCGGGGTATTCCATTTACCTTCAGGTTCCCGACACCTTATAATGCTCGGCGTATTCCCTCTTAGTTTAGTCCACTTTTCACATTTTAGGTAGTTGGCACCTCATAATAGCCCAGCATATCTAGACTTCTCTTTCAGGTAGTTGGCACCTCATAATAGCCCCACATCTAGACTTCTCTTCTAGGTAGTTGGCGCCTCATAATAGCCCAATAATTTCAAGCTTCTCTTTTAGGTAGTTGGCACCTCATAATGGCCCAATAATCTCAAACTTCTTTCCTAGGTAGCTAACGCCTCATAATAGCATAGCACAATCATTAGACTTTCAGCAGAAATCTAATTCATTCCTCACTACTGGTTAAAATTTTGAGGCATCACTCAGGCATCAACTAGTCGTTTCATCTTCATTTCAAAGCCTAGTTGACGGGGGGCAATATGTTATACCTAAAATTTCAACCCCCTCGGAGTAGTCTTTAAGGCATACGTGTTACAAGGGCAAAATGGTCAAAATGCACCAATACGGGATTTTCCAAGGACATTCTCGGGATTTTCTATTTTCATATGACTTGTTCATTATCTCCAAACACTTCCAAATATCATAGTCATTATGAAGGGTATTTCATGATTTTCTGATAATATTTATTCTGGAAATTTAGCTTTTAATTCATATTATAAGCTTATTTCTTTAATAATTAACACATGAAATAGCCTCAAAATAGAAATAAAAAGGTTTCCAAAATTAAAATAAAATTGTCACATGGTTAGCATGACTACATACAGTCGTAAACCTGAAATTGTTTTATTTGGAACCTTAGCCCAAAGTTTAAAAGGTAATACAATCACTTTTGCAATTTTCTCTCTCCTTTGGAAAATACCCAAATCAAGTCCGAATGTCATGAAATTTTAACACAAGATAGATAATGATTTTTGAAGACTAACACCGTTGGAACTTTGTTATTTCTACTTTCCAATCGTAAGTTATGAATTATGGGAGATTTCAGATTATGAGATTTTTATCTAATCGGTTATTTATCAAAATAACCCGATCCCAACTCTCAAAATTCCTAAAAATCATCCTTTACCTTCAGTTAAAATTTCATCATTTTTATCGGCCAGGATATTTTAAAAAATTAATTCTCTTAGTGCACATAAAGATTTTTTGCAAAGAGATCTTCCTTTACCCTTTTGCTCAGCCTTTGACTATAAAAACCTTCCTAAAAACGAACTAGGGCAGAGGAGATCATCCCCAAAGTCATAGAACATGGCCATCAACCTACTTCCCACGTTTTTGCAACCCCGATCCTCGAATCTATACCGAAATCATCCCGAAATCACCAAAAAACACATTCCTTCATCTCCCATTGAGCTTCCTAGCACCAAAACACCAAAAATAAAGAACCAAAACGTGGTTAACAACACGAGGAAGAAGGGGTCAGAAGCTCGGGTCAAAGTCGAACCGGATTGCCCGTCAATGAAGCTCTCGAAGATTCCCCACGTGAAGGAACAATCAAATCCCGAAGTCAAAACAGGTTAGAATTCAAATTCTTTAACTCCCCTGATCTCATTACACTTCTGGTTGAAATTTCTAATCAAATTGACTTTTCTTTGCTTCTGAATTAAGGTTTATTTGTGTTTTTGTTCACTAACTTGTTCAATAAGTTACATCCTTAATTCGTAGTCAAATTGAAAACTTTTGATCACTAACGTGTTAGAATCTTTCAGACTATCTACCCATAAATTTTGAGCCAAAAACACCACCGGGAACCGCCCAAAAGTCACTGTCCGAGGGCGGTCCGCACTCACGGGTGCTACGTCCGGGGTCCCGACGCCCTGTCCGTAAGCACGAATGCCTTGTTCGTGGCCCCGGACTTTTAAAAATTGTGTTTTCGGTTTAATTCGACTTTTATCTTTACTTAGATTAACTAGGGTCCGTGGGTTCCACTAGTGGAACGGAAGCATTTAATGACGGCTGATTAATCACGGCTTAAACACAAACCGTGATTAATAGGAGGGCCGAATTAATTAATGACGTTTATAGAATTAACCGTTAGCAATAATCGATCGAGGTAGGCACGCCTTTTTTAGAACGGACTTTAGATGACGGTTATTAGTTAAACCGTAATGTAAAGCCCCGTGTTGACGCGTGCTTTACGGTCAACGGACTTTAGATTATGGTTTTACCAATAACCGTCATCTAAAGTCCCCGCCCACTGATGGTCAACGACGCCGTTTTGACCTGACGCTAAATGATTCCTGCATTATTTGATTTTTTCGACGCCGTGCGTAATCTAAATGATAGTTAACGACGTCGTCTTACCAGCTTATTTTAGGTTAAAAAAACTTAATATAAATGTGTTGCATATGTTTGATCGAATAAGACTCATGGCTCAATGGCCGCGGGTACATGAGTCAACACTATCGATCTTGAGTTCGAAGCCCAACATAGGCCAAATATTTTTCGCGCTATTTTTTTATTTCGTTAGACTTTAGATTACGGTTCTTTTAGAACCGTCATTTAAAGTCTAACTTTAGATTATGGTTTTCTTGTGAACCGTAATCTAAAGTCCTTTTAACTAGAACATTTGGCCGTTTACTCTGCACACTTACAGTAACCTCTACTTCTCTCTCGCGCGATCTTCCTTACTGAAATCGCCTCCTCACTCCCGTCACCTTACTAACGGCCATCGCCGCCGT
This sequence comes from Limonium bicolor, assembly GCA_023374045.1. Classification (NCBI taxonomy): domain Eukaryota; kingdom Viridiplantae; phylum Streptophyta; class Magnoliopsida; order Caryophyllales; family Plumbaginaceae; genus Limonium; species Limonium bicolor. The sequence goes on along the minus strand of CM041778.1, from coordinate 174,098,040 downwards.
CGCTCCCACCACCTTTGTCACTCCCATCACCGCCGGTCGCCACCTATCTACCCCTGGTCGTCGTCATCGACTCTAACGCGTACTGGGTATGTGATTTCTGTCGATTGTTCCTATTTCTAACTTTGTTCATATACATGTCGATTGCTAGTTCTAACGTCATTTCTGTCGATTCCTGAGAGTGCAATGGCAAATGTTCTAACCTTGTTCATATATTTGTGCCCAGATTCACAGTTAATTGGATCCTAGTTGGTGGGCTGATTTATGCACTAATTGCCCACTTCGGTGCTTACTAACGGTAATTTTGCAAACCAAACTGTAAACTTTGTAGTGATGTTTCTTTGTTTATTGTTTTGAAGAGTAAATTTGATTTGGTTATTCTTAGCATTTAGTTTTACAATTAATACATAGTAGTGTAGTTTTAAAATATAAAATTAGTGTATAAGTAATTATTATGGTGCGTGCGAATTTGATGTTGATAAAAGTGATTTGGAAATATTAGAAATATAGGGGAGATGCTGTCAAAATTTTTCCGCGGTTTAGCTAGCATTTTAACCTTGATTTTTTGATGAATTCTAATGTTGTCGTTTTTTGTTTATTCATCAGGACTACGGCTTTATTTAGGCTTCCGACCTCAACTGTCTTAGCATCGGCTAATCGTCTACCAGAGGTAATATTTACATATATATATATATAGTATTTGACAAACTACCAAACATAGTTATCCGCCCAAGATATACCTAATATAGGTATATCTTCGGCAGTCCCTATCGGGACTGTCCATGATTGTTAAATCTCACACCTAGGGTGTGAATGTGTTTTTAATATGTACTTTACTGATTATTTCAGCAGTATCCTTTATTGTTCTTCGAATGCATATATCATTGATTAATATCATAATATCGTACATTTGAAGAAATGTAGGGAGATGCTGCCGAAATTTTCAATAAATTACATATTAAAAACACGTTCACCGGTGGGATTTAATACTCATGGATGGATTTAGGTTGATAAGATACAAAAGTGTACAGACTTTGCCACGGGTGATGGTATGAAATGGCTGCCTTCATATAAATAGCTAGAAGGAGATGGAACGTTCGTGGATTTACAGCAGAAAGTTGGACTACAAGTTTTTAGAAGGAGTCGATAAGTTATGCACGGTGTTGGCGAACAATTTGAAACCTTCAGACAAGGGATACATATTTTGTCCGTGTATCGACTACCAAAACAATCTGAGATATCGTGGCGTTGAAACAGTTAAGGAACATCTGATCCACCGCGGTTTTACAAAAGATTTCCAAGACATAATCCGATGACGTGGTCAGAGTGTGTTCGATGTTATTAAGCCTGACGAAGGGGATAATGGTCAGGCAAACATAGAAACAGAACTCGGAGATGATACAGTTGTGGATGATCCAGAAGACGTTATAGTTGACGTTGAGCCAGATTTCTGGGACGATGACATTGAGACTATGCTCGAAGATGTGGAAGGACATCACTCTAACACGCCAGATAAGTATGAAAATTTGTTGGATTCATCCAAAACACCACTGTACCCCGGGTGTGACCCTACAAAGTTAAGCAAGTTTAGTGTCATCCTCAAGCTATTCAACTTGAAAGTGAAATATGGCTGGAGCGACATAAGTTTCACTGCCCTCCTGGAACTATTGAAAAACATTCTTCCGGTGGACAATGTTTTACCAACGACTACGTACTCATGCTTGTCCAAATGGTTTGGAAATTAGATGAATTTTCTGAAAGTTGTTCAGCATGTGGAGCGTCACAGTATCTGAAGAAACAACAAACTCACATCAGCGGTAGTAAGAAAGGTTCACCGGCTAAGGTATTGTGGTACCTGCCCATCATTCCATTGTTCAGACGTTTGTTCTCCATTGAGAAAGACGCAGAGAATCTTCGGTGGCATTCAGTTCACAGGAAGAAGGATGGCAGATTAAGACATCCCGCTGATGCACCACAGTGGAGAAACATAAGCATAAAATTTCCTAAGTTTGGTAACGAACCGAGAAACCTAAGGCTAGGCTTGTGCACGGATGGGATGAACCCTTACGGTACTTTGAGTAGCATACATAGTACCTGGCTGTGCTTTTGGTTATTTACAATCTACCGTCGTGGTTATGCATGAAACAAAGACACATCTTGTTGTCTTTGTAAATATCGGGTCCAAAGCAACCGGGCAACAAAATTGATGTATTCCTAACCCTTTGATAGAGGATCTACAACTCTTGTGCAATGAAGGGGCTACGGTTTACGAGAGGACTTCAATTTGAGTGCTATATTGTACTGCACAATCAATGATTTCCCCGCCTATGGTAATCTTTCAGGATATTCAATCAAGGGGGTGTTGGCGTGTTCGATTTGTGGTGATAGCAGTTGTAGCATTCTCTTGAAACATAGTGGCAAAAACGTGTACATGGGCCACCGAAAAATGCTTCTAAAAGGACATAAGTACCGAAAGATGGTGAAAGAGTTTGATGGGAAAACTGATCACAGCGTGGTGGCGCGCCAGCCTTTGACAGGTACAGAGATTTACAAAAAGTTGGATAATATTGTCAACAACTTCGGGCCACCAACCAAAAGTGGTGAAAAAAGTGTCTAGAAAAAGAAATCAATATTTTAGGAACTCCAGTACTGGCAGCATCTGGAGGTTAGACATTGTATTGATGGGATGCATGTCGAGAAGAACATGGGTGAAAGTATCACTAACACCCTTTTGAACATAAAAAGAAAGACAAAGGATCATTTGAAAAGAAGAAACGATTTAATTGAGTTGGGCATACGCACAGAGCTTGGCCCGCAAGAACATGGAAACACACATTCTTGCCTCCTGCCTGTCACACTCTGTCTAAAGAAGAGAAACATAGTCTATGCAGTACCCTTTACAACATTAAGGTGCCTTCAGGATACTCCTTAAACATAAGAAGCCAAGTGTCCATGACAGATTTGAAATTAGTAGGAATGAAATCTCACGATTATCATGTCCTACTTCATGAATTTTGGCCAATTGCATTGTGTGGGATCTTGCCGGATGCTGTCAGACACACAATCACAAATGTCAATGTCTTCCTCAAATCCATTTCGTCTAAGGTTCTTGATGCGGACACTCTGACTAAACTACAAAAGGATCTTATTGTGACAATGTGCCAGCTGGAGATGTATTTTCCTCCCTCGTTCTTCGACATTATGATACATCTCCTTGTGATATTTGATAAGTCAGGAATTTGTCTAAGTTTACTAGACTAATTCATGCTTAATTTTCTACATTATGACATTAACTTCCCTCCGTAATTCTTTATTTACTCTTTATTGGTATATATGTCTCCAATGATCGAGTTCATATGTTTTCAGGATAAAATGCTCAACAAAGTGCTTAAATGAAGATTTTAGAGGTTGGTGCAACATGGGAAGTTGAACCAGAGTCAAAGGCAGATTTTCATTGACCACTGGGTTTATAAACCCGGACCATCTCATCGCAAAACCTTCTGCCTATTTTCAGATGCGGTCCGGGTTTGTGTCTTACTTTGCAAACCTGGACCATCCCCAAGCAAGAGTCTTTTGTCGAGTTTTAGTGGTGGTCCGGGTTTGCGTACTTGTTTGCAAACCCGGACCAATACAAGCGGAGCGCCAGATTTTGCTACGGAGATAATGGAATGGGTGTCTATCTTTAATACCTGTTACTATATCTTCTAGCCATCACTTATTTAAATTAGATTAGAGATAGATTAAAGATGGATAAAAGATAGATTTCTGTTTGTATAAAAGGGGAGTCTGGCCAACGTGAGAGGATACGCTTAGATACACCACAGTTAGTCACGATACAACACAAAGAGATTAGCTTAGTTTGAGATTGATTCTGATTGGGAGCCTGGAGCAGAGCAGAGAAAGAGATTCATCACGGAGACTTCACCAGAAGTCTCAGAACAGAGTTTCTTCTTGATTTCTACTCATTATAGTTTTTCTTATTGTAACCATGCCAATGGCTGAGTAGTTTCTCTAGATTCCGGTTTGCTATGTATCCCTAAATTGACTATTTCTTTTCCTTTGTGATTTAATGCAATTCTATTGAGTAAAGTTATTTTCCTTGCTTAATTTCTTTAATCGTTATAATTTGGCCAATTATAAAGATTAGTATTTTGTTAGCTTATATGTGACGACTGCGGCTTTCAATTGATTACAGGAAAATAACCGGTTAGTCTAGAGACGGTAATTCCTCTAAATTGCTAATTGACCAATAAACTAGATTGTTCTTAAGGCGGTTAGTAAACAGTGGGTTCGTAACGAGAGTTAGAATTTGGTCTTTGCTAACTAGTATTTGCTAAGCGGGAGACCGGAGGTAAATTATCTTTGTTCTAGGGTTTTACTCAGAATTGTCTTGGAAATCACTTAGGGATAGGAATTACAGATTTAGGGTGCAGTAGTAAACCGGGATCTCCTTTCCAAATCAGTTTCACAACATTTATTTTCTTGCTTTTTACTGTTTTACATTCTGTTTACAGTTCTAATTGTCATCAAATCAAAACCCCCAATTTCCTGTTTTAATTTGTTATTTCACTTTCCGTTTAATAAAAACTTAAACTAGACACATCGCCTCCTCTGGTTCGATACTTAGGGAATACTCTCTATTAAAACTTGCTAGAATTGACCGGTACACTTGCCGTTAGGTTTTACCCCAACAAGTTTTTGACGCCGTTGCCGGGGAGGCACGGTTATTTAGTTTTGTCTTTGTTTTATTCTGCTTTTGTTTATTTTATTCTGTAAAGTTTATTTATTTTATCTTTTTCTTCATTATTTTCTTTATTTTTATTTTGGTCGAGTTTTGTTTAACAGCCGTTTCTTTTGCTTTTGGTTTGATTAGTTGGATCGGTAGGTTAGACTAGTTTAGTTAAATTTATTTAGTTTTTTTTTTTGCTTAATCGGTTTTAGTTGATCAATTTCTTTTCTGATTTGATTTTGTTTTAGATAATCTTTTACCTTCCAGATTTTATTCCCTTATTTCTTTTTATCTCTTTCTGATTCTTATTGTTTTAATTTAATTGCTACTGTTTTTTTTAATTTACGCTTTCTTCGCTTCAGTTTACTAACTCTCGGTTTATGGTTAAAACCCGCTCTACAGGAGAACCGGAGTTCGAGCTCAATCTTGAGATCGAGAGGTTTGCAAGACAGCTTCGCAAGGATTTGAATCTGGATCCCTCAGTTGGAGAGCAGGTCCCTGAACCGCCTGTTGACGAAGAGGTTCCGGAAGTTCAACCAGCAGTGAACATGGCGAACAACGAGAGGTAGATGAGGGACTACACCCGCCCAAGTGTTGAGGGGTTGGTGTCGCCGATAGTGATCCCAGCGTTGCCAGTGGGAGTGCAGTGGCAGTTCAAGACTCACTATGTGACCATGGTGATGAACGCGCCTCAGTTCAGCGGGACGGTCACTGAAGACCCGAATGTCCATCTCACTACATTTCTGAGATTGGTGGGAGCGTGTTCGACACCAGCTTCGCAGGAGGTGGCTCGGCTCACTCTGTTTCCATTCTCTCTGAGGGATAGAGCAGCTGAATGGTTAAACTCGCTGACGCCTGACATTATCACTACTTGGGAAGAGTTGGCTAATGCATTCTTGGCAAAATATTTTCCACCCTCTCGGATGCTGACCATGAGAGGAGAAATCACTAACTTCAAACAGTTTGCCGGTGAGTCCTTGTCTGAAGCTTGGGAGAGTTTTAAGGGGATAGTAAGGAAGGTACCACATCACGGGCTAGGTGAAGAGGTTGTACTGTAGTCCTTTTACAAGGACTTGGATCCGTCTAGCCGGTTGTTGGTTGATACATGTGCTGGAGGAAGTTTGATGGAACTGCCTATTACACGAATTAAAGAGCTGTTAGAGACTATTACCACAGCAGCTAATCAGTGGGGAGGTACGAGAGCTGGAGAAGCTGCACCGAAGAAACCTGCTGGGGTTTATGAAGTAGATTCAAACACTTTCTTGGCTGCCAAGATAGAGGCAATGTCGAAGCAATTTGAGCGTATGTGTGCAGTTATGAATCCGCAGTCAAACGCAGCAGCTGCTCTTGAGGTTTATCCAGCTTACGAATACTGTGGTAGAGCTTCTAACATGTGCCAATGTGCTCCACCACAAGAAGAGGCAGCGAATTATGTTGGTAACAGACCGGGTAATTATTATGGGGATCTGTTAGCAGAAATATATGTTACTATCTCTACCTAGGCAGTGTACCTATCGTTTTGCGGGTATAGTGATTAGGTGGGTTGTCGAACTCAGGGACCTCGTTCAATTAACTGACAAATTATTAATCTAACTGAGAAACTAAATTAAACTAAGAAAACGGGAAATTGTCACTTTTTCAAGTTTTCAATTAATTCAAAACAAATAACGAACACATAATAATAAAATAACAAAACGATAAAAATAAACAAAGCAAATGTCGGTTTAAAAATCAAATGTATTAAAAATGCTCCCCGGGTTATTCCACTCGCCTATTTCGTCGAATTCAGTTAATAACAATTTTCACTATTTTATGCAATAAACTCAGGAATTATAAATAGTTCGTTGACCGGTCCTTGTACAACGAACCCTAACTAACTGAAATAACAAGCCGCAAACCATGCCCAAGTTAAATTCAAGTTAATTGCAATAAACACAATTCCTATTAGAGACAGATTAACCTATAGGCAAGCCATGCTTCTAGTCGTTAATCTGGTTTGATTTCCTATGTCTAGAACTCAATCTCAGCACCGCATTTTGATATAAATTCTACAAAAATCACTTAGATAATTTGCCAGAAAATCCAAGCGCATTAAGAACAGGAATCAAACTATTGCAAAATTATAATAATAGTGAAAAATTTACATAACGTGAATTCTATGAAAAGGACTCGCTTCCCTAACCCGGGAAGCTAAATAGAACTACTCACTCATAATTTTAGCAAACAGAAGCAATCAACTAAAAATAACTTAACCAAATAACAAGAATGCAAAGAACAAGTTCCAGAATTTCACTCCAGTTTTACTAATGTCTCCGGTTGATACTCGGCTCTACCGGTACCGATCCTGTCTGCTCGCGCAGTAGAACTGCTGCACTCCACGCCTCGGTCTCAGTCCGGTGGATGAATGAAGATGGTGTGTGTGTTTCGGTAATTGGAGGTACGAGAGTGTACGTACGGTTGATGTGGATTTGGTGATGGTGGGTGTATGGATGATGATGAATGATGGGCAGGTGCAGGTGGTCACGGATGAGGGCTGGAACGAGGGTAGTCGACTGGGAATCAAGTAGTGCGGCGCCGGAATTGTCTTCTGATCTGGAAATAATCATCCCCGTCAAACTCTTTCTTTCCAATATAATAATGCCGCCCCGGTGTAGGGTTTCCTCCTCTGCATGGGCCTGTTCACGAGAGAATAAAACAAAATGATAAACAATTCATCCTCGGTAAAGCCCATGTCATGCCGCCGTTGGAATTGTCCAAATTCTCTCATCTATGTGTACAACTTTCAATATCAACTAATTCCCACCAGAAGTCACATTCAGCCCAAGTTGATAAAGATTGATTAAATAATAATCAATTCTCTTCAGGTGCAGCTCCACTGTAGCGTGCACATATACATATATGTATGTGAAACAAATGTTATCCCCCGTCCCAGTCCATCACGTGGAAGATTTGGGCTCCTCATGTGTGCATGTCTGTAGTACTATGTGAGAAATAAGTATCATGGCTGCGCTGGCCCTCATCATTTTGTAGGCCCATCTCAATTTTCTGCGCCTCGGTCAGAGACTGCCCATGTCACGTTGATCGCAGCCCACCACATCCGTGAGTGTTTCCATTGAAGCAAAACCTCCGTGCACATATTATATATATAAATATGTATACGTTATTGTATTGTAATCCTTGTAAGAATGTAATTTCAAGACTTTTTTTTCCTACATTTGATAAATAAAATATATCAGCTCTCATCTAAATATAAAACTTAAAAGAACATAAGATAAGTGAGAAATATGACATCAATTGTTATGAAAATAGGAAGAATTAAAGCCCTAAAAATAGATATATTTCACACTTATCAAACTTCCTCACACTTAGCTTTTGCTTGTCCTCAAGCAAATACAGAATTTGACTACTCTTAAGGGCCGTAGTATTGAAACTCAGGACCAAACAACTGCCGATGGAAAACAAGCAAAATGACAATCAAAAGAAAAGTTCTGCTACTAGTTGTAGGTTTTCACAAACAGTGAAAAAGAGTGAAGTTAAAAGCATGGAGAAGTTAGATTATAGAAACTGAAACAGAATAGTTTGGGATCTTCCACCATTTCTTTCCTCTAACCTTTGGATGACAAGGGGTGTGAAGTAACGCCTTATTCCGCGATACCTTTCAACACCACGTACTCATGATCAGAATAAGCAAAATTGAAATACACTTTTAACTTTTCAAAGTTCCTTTTCCTCAACATTCTATTTTGCCATTTGCATATTCAATTCATCCCCTCAGACTTTTCTCTTCACCCATGTAGCGGCTTTGGGCCAACTATCCCAGATCCCGAGACCTTAGGTAGATAGATGTTAAGGCACCCCGAGGACTTAATAACCGAATGAAGAGGCCTGTTTTGGTTCAGAAAATTCAATTCAGATCAGTGGAGTACCTTGCCTTATCCTTTTCATACCAAACTTTCTTATCATTCCCAAGATCCCAAACTAGACCACTTCAGTTTTCATAATCAACTAATCCACCAAATTTCAGTGAAAATAGATTCAATTTGGATAAAACTATACATACAAACAGCCTAGAGCAGAAAGATTCTTGAGGTGGCCATCAGGCTTGTTTTCAAAACCTCAACAAAAATTTTCACATGAAGATTCAATATTTATTGCTGCTTAAAAGAAGCAATTCTTTCAAAATAAGAGGACAAACAAAAACAGCTGTGGCATTAAGTGCAATGGCAATATTTAGAAAGTACTCCTACTTCCTCACACTTAAGAAGAGCAATGTCCTCATTGTTCATAAATTCAAACCAAGAAGAGGGCTTTCTAAATAGTGCAAATTCATCAAAAGTAAACTAAAGATATCATGGACTTGATGCATTTAAAGCATAAGATGGACTTAAAATAAGAGTGAAAGGACACGAAAACTCCCCTGATATCTTCTGATTGAGGAAGGGCACCTTCCTCACACTTAGGTCCTTCACCGGGGTAGAAATCTTCAGATTGAGGAAGGGTACCTTCCTCACACTTAAGTCCTTTACCGGGGTTGGAATCTTCCTCACACTTGCTGTGAAGCAAGTGTCCAGCCTATGGAGTGTCTATGATCACCACACCTGCAAGCAATCTCAGAAAAGCAACACGAATTGACGCTAAAAGCATCTCATTAAACGCACGGGCATTAGAACCTCAAGTGGGTAAACTGGACAACAAAGAACACAAAAAAAAAATTAAAGTACTACAAAGTAAAAGAAAACTGGAAACTAAAAACTACCACTGGGTTGCCTCCCAGTTAGCCGCCCTTCTTTATAGTCTTTGGCTAGACTTTCCCTCGATTACGTCATCTCATCACCACATGTTGAATCAGAAGGGTTACGCTTACTAGGATCCACTAGACATCTTCTTTTTGGTTGAAGGATCCGTTTAACCCGCCAAACTTTTTTAACTTTCTTCTTTTGTTGTACATGTTTGGGGGTGTGCATTTCATCATGAAAGTCGTCCGAATAAGCAAAATAAATATGATCCTTACATTTGTTCGGCGCCTCAGTCATGTGGGCAGCAGTAGAATGTTTCTTCTTGACTAGCACCCCAGTTCTCTTACATGTCTTGGTGATCCTTGAAAAAGTTTTAGGCACCTTAGGCTCTCTCTGCAATCCTATCTCCTGCACTGAAGAGTCAACAATAGCTATACCAGAACAAAACTGAACTCCTGCAAGATTTCTCTTATTAGGAGTCATATCAAAAGAGACCTGGTCATTATGGTATCGCAATATTATTTTCCCTTCTTCTGCATCTATTAAAATACGAGCAGTGCGCATAAAAGGTCTACCTAAGATAATAGGCACTTCTGAATCCTCCTCCATGTCTACAACGATAAAATCAGCAGGAAAAGAAAATTTTCCTACCATCACTATTAAGTCTTCCACCTTACCCTTTGGATAAACTATGGAGCGGTCAGCCAATTGCAATCGAATGGATGTAGGAGAACATTGACCAACTCCTAGTTTATTAAAAACTGATAAAGGCATTAAGTTGATACTTGCACCTAAATCGCACAATCCTTTACCGCAATTTACCTTTTCAATAGAGCAAGGTACGATGGGGAGTCCAGGATCACCAAGCTTAGGAGGGAGCTTCTTTAGAAGGACTGTTGAGACCGTCTCTGTTAACTCCACTGTCTCATGCTCCTGCAAATTATGCTTATCAAATCTAGGATTCTTCAAAAATTTAGCATAATTAGGCATCCTAGTACAAATATATTCAAAAGAATACTTAGCAGTTATTGGTTCCATGAAGCTTAGAAATTTCTCAAATTGCTTATCATAATCACTCATTAAAACTGGAACAGGATATGGCAATGATTTTATTAATGCAATTCGAGAATCAGAAAAAGAAAATAAAGTAGGTTGAGTTTCAGGAGACTCCTCCTCCTTGGACTTTTCTACTTTGCTGTCGGAGTCCTCAACTTCTACAATTTCATGCATAAGAGTTTCTTTTGCAGCTTCAGGAGCACTAGGTTCTGGTCGCTTCTCACCGTCCAATGTTACTGATTTACAATGTTCTACCGGATTTGGTTTCGGTTGATTTGGAAGCGACCCTGCTTGCATTTGTGCTAACTGCTGTGACATTTGATTCAACTGCTTCTCTACACTCTGATTTATGTATGCTTGATCAGCAAATTTGGCCTCCAAGTCTACAATTCTGGAATTAGTAGCCTGGCCCTGTTTCAGCAACTCTGCAAACATGCTCTCGATCCTGCTGTTTCCTTCCTGGGGATCCTGAACTTGTTCCTGCTGTCTATTAAAATGAGATTGTCTATTATTCTGATTATAATAATTATTGCCCATAGACTGATCATTACCTCGCCACTGAGACTGCTGATTATTTCTCCAACTATTTTGACCATAAGCATTTGGAAAAGAGTTACCTGGTCGGTTGTTTATAGAATTTACCTCTTCTAGATTACCGACGTATCCAGGTCCCTCGCAGTTGTAAGTCTCGTGAGCTCCTCCACAAATATCACAACAAGGTGTCAGATATTGGGAAGAAGTAGCTGCTGCCTTCACTGGTTGCTGCGTCTGACCAAGAGTGAGCTTCTCCACAGCTTTTGCTATAGCAGTCAATTGAGCAGATAGATGATCCTGCGGGGGCAAATGATAAAGTCCGACCTCTTTCTTGGCCTCTCCTCTCCCCTTGTTCTTGCACCACTGTCTGGTGCTCTCGGTCATCGAATCCAGAAGCTCAATTGCTTCTGCACCTGTCTTACTCATAAAATTTCCTCCAGAAGCAGAATTTAGCAAAAGCTTATTAGAGTCACTTAAACCATTAAAGAATGACAAAACAAGGTCTCTATCACTCATACCGTGGTGTGGACATGCAATTTGGAGTTCTTTGAATCTATCCCATGAATCATAAAGTGACTCACCTGGTTCCTGACAAAAGTTATTAATCTCACCGATCTTTTCTCTGGTCTTGGACGGTGGATAATATTTGGCCAGGAACTTGCTTGCTAGATCAGCCCAGGTATGAACACTACGAGGTTGCAGACTTCTCAACCACTTGGAGGCTCCATCTCTCAAAGAATAGGGAAACAATTGAAGACGGATGCGCTCGTTCAAATTTCCTGTTTTATTAAATGAACCACAAAATTCTAAGAATGAAGAAATATGATGTGGAGCATCATCCGAGTCTAGCCCACTGAATTGCCCCTGGTGGTAAAGTGTGGTAATGTAACTCGTTTTGAATTGCCAGGAATCTAATTCAGCTGCTGTAACTTGTGGGAGAACAATAGCAGAAGGTCTTCCCTCAACTGATGGTTGCTGATATTCACACAATGTTTGCTTGTCTGCCATTCTAAAATACTCCGGAAAAACAAAATATAAAGAGAAATGCTAAAACTAATAACAAATAAATAAATAAACAAAAATAAAATAAAAACGAGAAGAAAATAAAATAACAAAGATAAAGATAAAAATGAAAAAAAACGAAATCAAAACCAAAAATCTTGAAAACAAATCAAACGTAGAATAAATAATCGGAAACCTAATTAAATCCTAAAAGTATACTTAACTCTAGCCTAATACTAACTTCGAAGAAAGTGAACTAAAAGAAGTACGTATTCTAAATTGATAGATCAAAGAGATAAAACAAAAATAATAATAAAAAGTAAATACATGTAAGCACAAATCGCACCTAATACTAACAAAATTGAATTTGAACGGAAAGTTTGTACGTAAGAAATAAATCAAAATGAAAAAAATAATCTGAAAATAAAAGAAGGAAAACTAGAATAAAATCTCAGTCAAAAAAAAATAAATATGTCAATTAACCGTGCCAGAGGTCCCCGGCAACGGCGCCAAAAACTTGTTAGCAGAAATATATGTTACTATCTCTACCTAGGCAGTGTACCTATCGTTTTGCGGGTATAGTGATTAGGTGGGTTGTCGAACTCAGGGACCTCGTTCAATTAACTGACAAATTATTAATCTAACTGAGAAACTAAATTAAACTAAGAAAACGGGAAATTGTCACTTTTTCAGGTTTTCAATTAATTCAAAACAAATAACGAACACATAATAATAAAATAACAAAACGATAAAAATAAACAAAGCAAATGTCGGTTTAAAAATCAAATGTATTAAAAATGCTCCCCGGGTTATTCCACTCGCCTATTTCGTCGAATTCAGTTAATAACAATTTTCACTATTTTATGCAATAAACTCAGGAATTATAAATAGTTCGTTGACCGGTCCTTGTACAACGAACCCTAACTAACTGAAATAACAAGCCGCAAACCATGCCCAAGTTAAATTCAAGTTAATTGCAATAAACACAATTCCTATTAGAGACAGATTAACCTATAGGCAAGCCATGCTTCTAGTCGTTAATCTGGTTTGATTTCCTATGTCTAGAACTCAATCTCAGCACCGCATTTTGATATAAATTCTACAAAAATCACTTAGATAATTGCCAGAAAATCCAAGCGCATTAAGAACAGGAATCAAACTATTGCAAAATTATAATAATAGTGAAAAATTTACATAACGTGAATTCTATGAAAAGGACTCGCTTCCCTAACCCGGGAAGCTAAATAGAACTACTCACTCATAATTTTAGCAAACAGAAGCAATCAACTAAAAATAACTTAACCAAATAACAAGAATGCAAAGAACAAGTTCCAGAATTTCACTCCAGTTTTACTAATGTCTCCGGTTGATACTCGGCTCTACCGGTACCGATCCTGTATGCTCGCGCAGTAGAACTGCTGCGCTCCACGCCTCGGTCTCAGTCCGGTGGATGAATGAAGATGGTGTGTGTGTTTCGGTAATTGGAGGTACGAGAGTGTACGTACGGCTGATGTGGATTTGGTGATGGTGGGTGTATGGATGATGATGAATGATGGGCAGGTGCAGGTGGTCACGGATGAGGGCTGGAACGAGGGTAGTCGACTGGGAATCAAGTAGTGCGGCGCCGGAATTGTCTTCTGATCTGGAAATAATCATCCCCGTCAAACTCTTTCTTTCCAATATAATAATGCCGCCCCGGTGTAGGGTTTCCTCCTCTGCATGTGCCTGTTCACGTGAGAATAAAACAAAATGATAAACAATTCATCCTCGGTAAAGCCCATGTCATGCCGCCGTTGGAATTGTCCAAATTCTCTCATCTATGTGTACAACTTTCAATATCAACTAATTCCCACCAGAAGTCACGTTCAGCCCAAGTTGATAAAGATTGATTAAATAATAATCAATTCTCTTCAGGTGCAGCTCCACTGTAGCGTGCACATATACATATATGTATGTGAAACAAATGTTATCCCCCGTCCCAGTCCATCACGTGGAAGATTTGGGCTCCTCATGTGTGCATGCCTGTAGTACTATGTGAGAAATAAGTATCATGGCTGCGCTGGCCCTCATCATTTTGTAGGCCCATCTCAATTTTCTGCGCCTCGGTCAGAGACTGCCCATGTCACGTTGATCGCAGCCCACCACATCCGTGAGTGTTTCCATTGAAGCAAAACCTCCGTGCATATATTTATATAATAAATATGTATACGTTATTGTATTGTAATCCTTGTAAGAATGTAATTTCAAGACTTTTTTTTCCTACATTTGATAAATAAAATATATCAGCTCTCATCTAAATATAAAACTTAAAAGAACATAAGATAAGTGAGAAATATGACATCAATTGTTATGAAAATAGGAAGAATTAAAGCCCTAAAAATAGATATATTTCACACTTATCAGGATCAAGGCAACTCGGGTTACCATTCTCAGCAGCAGAATCGTTACCAAGCTGGCGGTAACAACAATTTCAATCAGAGACCCCAACAGCAATATAATTCCTCTTATCAGAAGCAGCCAATGCAGAATCAGCAAGCACAGAATTCGGGTGCTGGAGCGTCTTCTAGTATGGATGCAGTTCTGGCCAGAATGAATGATTTCATCTTGGTTAGCACGAAGAAGTTCAATGAGCTGGAAGCTTTCAATCAGGAGCAGAGGACTTTCAACGCTGATCAAAGGACATTCAACAGGAACATCGAGACTCAGCTGTCTCAGATATCTCAGCAGCTAGTTCAGCGTCCTTTGGGTTCTTTGCCTAGTCAGTCAGAGCAGAATCCAAGAGAGCATGCCAAAGCTGTTTTTGTTGTGGAAGATGATGCTCCACTTGTTGCTGTCATTCAGCCTGTTCAAAAAGAGTTTGAGGACTCTAGTAAAGCTTTTGAAACACCCAAGGAGAAGGAGTCTCCTGAAACTCGACCTTCTTACTCTTCTGCTTCTAATCGTAAATTTGAAGAACCTATTCCTTTTCCTGACAGGTTAAAGAAAAGGGACCTTGATGAACAGCTTGGAAAATTTCTTAACATTTTTAAGAAATCAACTAAGGATATGCCCTTTTCTGAAGTGTTTAAGTTTATGCCAAATTATGCTAAGCTAGTAGATGACATATTGGCTAAAAAATCTTCTTTGCATGAAAAGGAAACGGTGAAGAAGGTAACTACTAGGAGCGGTAAAGGTAAAACTAAAGAGCTTGAGGTGGTGAATATAGAGGAACCGGTGCTAGAGAATGAGCGTAATTGCAAAACCACCTAATCTCCTCCACCTACACCACCTGCAGTTGACGTTTCTCCTCCAGTTCCCTTCCCAAGCAGAACCAAGCATTTCAAGGAGGATAGTGAGTTTGATAAGTTTCTTACTTTACTTCGTCAACTATCTGTCGGTATTCCTTTTGTTGAATTAGTTGCGAAGGTGCCTAACTATGCCAAGTATTTAAGGAAGCTTTTATCTAATAAGGAAAAGTTAGTTGAGACAGGGACTATTTAGCTTACAGGAACTTGTTCAGCGATCATACAAAAGCGCCAACCAGAAAAATGCAAAGATCCTGGAAGTTTCACAATTCCTTGCAAAGTAGGAGACATTGACTTCGACCACTATCTTGCTGATTTCGGAGAATCAATCAGTCTCATGCCATACACTATTTTTGAAAAGCTTGGGATTGGGGACTTACAGCCTACACGAATGACGCTTCAGCTAGCAGATCGATCAATGGTTTATCCTTGTGGAATCGCTAAGGATGTGATGGTTAAGGTGGAGCATCTGTACTTTCCATGCGATTTTGTCGTACTCGACATGGCTGTAGATTCAACAGTTCCTATCATCCTTGGAAGACCCTTCCTAGCAACAGCCGATGCTCGAATCGAAGTTGCTCACGGTACGATCACTTTGAATGCAGAAGGTGAGCAACTACTGTTTTATGCTGGTCGGTCTTCAAAACAAGTTTTGGAAGCATCTCGAACTTCTTGTCGCTGGGACCCTAAGACAGCTCAATCATCTGGAGTTTCTTGAGAAGAATGAAGCACGGTCTAGCCAAAGACCGAAAAGACGGGCGGCTGGCTGGGAGACAACCCAGTTTTGTGAGTTTTATTATTTTCATTTTTGTTTATTTCTCGTAAGTTTTATAGTTTTTCATTCTTTATTTTTGGGCTAATGAGTTTGTTAGACATGTTCTGTTTAGTTTTTCATGGGTTTGAAGGTGAATTCAGGAGTTTGGAGGGACATCAGTTACCAATTTGAGTTTCTGGCCACTTTTGAGGGTGGTCCGGGTTTGGAGCTTGGTTTATAAACCCGGACCGTATGTTTGGCGATGCTACTGGGATGTTTTATGGGTGGTCCGGGTTCAGGGGCGAGTTTGCAAACCCGGACCTAGCGGGCGCGCTACATACTGACTACTTTTGGACGTGGTCCGGGTTTGAGTTTTGGTTTGCGAACCCGGACCGCACAAGCGCAATACTTACTGGCGTGTTTTTCGTATACTTCTATCTTACTTTGGATTCGAATGTTGCCTGCTTCATTACGTCTATATCACTTACCTATGATGTTTCACCCGCATACTTACTGTTTCTGCAAGTCAGTGCTGGCTTTGGTTTTATTTCTTGAGCTACAGGTCTGCTTTTGCTGTGTGTGAGGTATTGAGGGAACCAAAGGAAACTCTGTCGAATTTTCTGCAGAATTCCACACCCCGCTGTTTTACATAAGTGTGAGGACGTTGTCCTCACCCTACTCCAGGGGCGTGATTTTCTAACTTCTTTTATTTTTCAAACGTTGTTTTCTGCAAATTTATGTTTTCCTTCCTTCTTAATCATTTTCATGAAGCAATGAGGGCATTGCTAATTTTTAAGTGTGAGGAAGGGAAATTACACATGCTCATGCTCCATTACATTCGAATGTGCTAATTTTGAACATTTTTAAGGCTATCACTCCATTTTCACTATATTTTTGTTGGCCCTCAAAAATTTTTGGTTGCATAACATACCTGAGTCTTATTCAGTGGTTGGATAAGTTGGTTTGGAACACCGCACGAGTAGCACTAGTTTTTGTGAGATCAAAGCTGGAAAACAGTTGTAGGAATTCTGGTTGCACTGCTTGTATGTACAGTTTTGATAAATGTTTGTCTATTTCTTCACTAAAAAGTTAAGCCTATTAGTATAACTATTTGTCTTTGATTTCATTTGGGGACTTTGGGAATGATTATTGAATGAAAGGAAGAAAGGACAAAGGCAAGGTACTCCTCTAATCGAACTTTTAACCTAGAAACAAGCCTCTTCCATTTGGTAATTAAGTCCTCGGGGTGCCTCATCACCCATCTACCTAAGGTCATCTGATCTGGGATAGAAGACCCAACACCGCTACATGAATGGAGAGAAAAGTCTGAGGGATATAAAAGAGAAAGTTAATGCTTGTTTATAAAGTTGAAGAAATTTATTAATTTCAAATGCAAAGTGCAAAGTCTTTCTTGATTATGACTACATGGTGATGAAAGGTAATATGGAATAAGATATTACTTCTCACCCCTTGTCGTCCATGGATTGTGGAAAGTTAATTGGAAAGTAGTCCCTGAGTGAAATTTGAGTCAGGTGGTTTTACTATGTGTCTTAAGCCTTTGCAAAATACTTCTAAATTCAATGTTTATGAAAACCTGCAAGTGTGGATCATTGTTTTCTATGACTGCTTTTCATTATTAGATCTTCTTGTGCACAGTTCTAAACTGACAACTCCCTTCTGTAGGATTTCAGTATGTTTCTATTTGCTTGAGGGCAAGCAAAGATTAAGTGTGAGGAGGTTGACAAGTCAGGAATTTGTCTAAGTTTACTAGACTAATTCATGCTTAATTTTCTACATTATGACATTAACTTCCCTCTGTAATGCTTTATTTACTCTTTATTGGTATATTTGTCTCCAATGATCGAGTTCATATGTTTTCATGATAAAATGCTCAACAAAGTGCTTAAATGAAGATTTTAGAGGTTTGAGCAACATGGGAAGTCGAACCAGAGTCAAAGGCAGATTTTCATTGACCACTGCTATGTTTTATTGAGGGTCCGGGTTTGGAACTGGGTTTATAAACCCGGACCATCTCATCGCAAAACCTTCTGCCTTTTTTCAGATGCGGTCTGGGTTTGTGTCTTACTTTGCAAACCCGGACCATCCCTAAGCAAGAGTCTTCTGTCAAGTTTTAGTGGTGGTCCGGGTTTGCGTACTTGTTTGCAAACCCGGACCAATACAAGCGGAGCGCCAGATTTTGCTACGGAGATAACGGAATGGGTGTCTATCTTTAATACCTGTTACTATATCTTCTAGCCATCGCTTATTTAAATTAGATTAGAGATAGATTAAAGATGGATAAAAGATAGACATCTGTTTGTATAAAAGGGGAGTCTGGCCAACGTGAGAGGATACGCTTAGATACACCACAGTTAGTCACGATACAACACAAAGAGATTAGCTTAGTTTGAGATTGATTCTGATTGGGAGCCTGGAGCAGAGCAGAGAAAGAGATTCATCACGGAGACTTCACCAGAAGTCTCAGAACAGAGTTTCTTCTTGATTTCTACTCATTATAGTTTTTCTTACTGTAACCATGCCAATGGCTGAGTAGTTTCTTTAGATTCCGGTTTGCTATGTATCCCTAAATTGACTATTTCTTTTCCTTTGTGATTTAATGCAATTCTATTGAGTAAAGTTATTTTCCTTGCTTAATTTCTTTAATCGTTATAATTTGGCCAATTATAAAGATTAGTATTTTGTTAGCTTATATGTGACGCCTGCGGCTTTCAATTGATTACAGGAAAATAACCGGTTAGTCTAGAGACGGTAATTCCTCTAAATTGCTCATTGACCAATAAACTAGATTGTTCTTAAGGCGGTTAGTAAACAGTGGATTCGTAACGAGAGTTAGAATTTGGTCTTTGCTAATTAGTATTTGCTAAGCAGGAGACCGGAGGTAAATTATCTTTGTTCTAGGGCTTTACTCAGAATTGTCTTGGAAATCACTTAGGGATAGGAATTACAGATTTAGGGTGTAGAAGTAAACTGAGATCTCCTATTCAAATCAGTTTCACAACATTTATTTTCTTGCTTTTTACTGTTTTACATTCTGTTTACAGTTCTAATTGTCATCTAATCAAAACCCCCAATTTCCTGTTTTAATTTGTTATTTCACTTTCCGTTTAATAAAGACTTAAACTAGACACATTGCCTCCTCTGGTTCGATACTTAGGGAATACTCTCTATTAAAACTTGCTAGAATTGACCGGTACACTTGCCGTTAGGTTTTACCCCAACAATATTGTAAGAGAGTGTACCTTCGCTATTTGTATCCGTTCGAAAGGTACATGGGTGTCCTGAAGAAGAAAATGAAGAACCGTCATCACCAGAGGGCAGTATTATTGAGGGCACTGTCACAGAGGAAGTTGTAGACTTCTACACCAATTACCTAGAAGGTTTCGATACCATTGGACTTTCACGTTCTAGACACAAGGGCAGATTGAAAGGTGTTGGCACGGTTGGACGGAAACTGAAAAGAATTGATATAGACACTCTTAACAAAGCTCATTTACTTGTGCTGAGTCATCTTGAAGATGTCGAACCATACTTTGATGAACACTTGTGTGTTTTAACAGCACAATATCCAGGCATGAGTGACATTAGACTACAAAATGAGTAGAATGGGACATTTGTCGGATGGTTCAAAGACAGAGTGTTGTCTGATCAGTCCACGAATGTGCCTGAACTGATTAAAGTAATTGCATTTGGACCAAATCTGGATGTAATTTCTTATGAGGGGTACGATGTCAACAGATTCTCCTTTTTCACAGTACGTCAGGATCGTAAGTCAATGAATCAAAACAGTGGCGTAGAGCTTGAAGCTATCAAGACTTATATGACATCAACGGAATGGGTCACAGTCCAGTCTTAGTAAAACAATCATATTTCAGTGTTATACAAGACATCTGGGTATTGGACTACAACAACTACAAAATGTGTGTTTTCCGGTGTAACTGGGTTGACAACAATCATGGCTACCGTGAGGAGCATGGTATGAAACTGGTTGATCTGTCTAGAGCTACTCCCACGGTTAAGCCATTCGTTGTTGGGACGAAGGTTAAGCAGATTTTTTATGTAATTGATCCCTGTAATCCTAGATGGTCTGTGGTGCTTAAAGGGAGAAGAGGAATAGTTGGTGGATGGTGTGGTTGATGAGGATGATTATGACGTAGAAGATGAACCTCCAACTGTTTCTATTTCATTGGAAGAGGCTGAGGTCACAGGTCGTCGTGAGTATATACGATCAGACCATAACGAGGGAATGTGGATTGAGAGATACTGGTGTTTGTAAGTTATTACCATTAAAATTTATAAGCAATTAACAATCTTTTATTTCTTGCTTGTATATGACCATTGTTAAATTTTGTGCATTTTTTTATGTCATTATGAAATTATTAATTTTATTTCACTCCTTGTAGGCATGGCTGAAAAGTTCGAGTAATTTTGCCGCGAGTTCGAAGATGATCAGCAAAGGGTATCGGTTCCTTTTGCCAGTGCCGCTACTGCTGCTGGCCCATCTACATCTGCCGTTGTTGCTGCTGGCCCTTCTACAACTGCCACTACTGCTGCTGCCCCTTCCATGAGTGCACCTTTTATGAGTGCTACTCAGAGACCCAAAGGTAGAGGCCCGGCCCGTGGGCTGAAGCTGTAGAAACCGGATGAGATCAGTCTTGTCTAGGACAAGTGTGGGAGGTATTGTGGGGGCAGCAGGTCAGAGTTCACTAGTATGCTAGGGAATCTGTCCATATCACATTGCTCCATCAACCACAAATGGCCACAAGTCCCGAAAGAAGTTAAGGAGACCATCTAGAAGAAGGTGCAAGAACGATACAAGATCCCAGACGAAGTGAAGAAGGCCATTCTTTCTGCGGTGGGCGGCAAAGCTAAATCATTCCGCCACTACTTGGTGGAGAACTGGATCACCAGGGTGCCCCCACGCGAGCCTCCACCATATGTCGTGTACAACGCATGATCACCGAAGAGGAGTGGAAGGAGTTCGTTGAGCAGCACTCCACCCCTGAGTTCAGGGTATGTTTATGTGTACTCTTTTCTAAATTAATGCTCATAATGTTTTATCCCTGATTTTCTAATAATTTTTGTTGTACTGTCTTAACAGCAAAGACAAGAACAAGCACGGTAAAACCGTGAAGCTAATCTCTACCCCTACACCATGGGACGAAGGGGATATGTGGGCAGCCTCGATATGTGGAAAGAAGCTCGTTTGCTGACGTAGAGGAACGAGGATGTCAGTGAATGCCCGATCGAGGATGTCTCTGAGGCGAGTAGGGTGCAGATATACATACTGGGACACCAGACAACGACCAGCAAAGGTCAGAGGATATTTCCTCATGCAGCGATGGAACAACTAGCTAACCAAATTGTAAGTGTTTGGAAGTTGCTGTTAAATAATTTACTTATATACTCTAGTGTTTGTTGATCTTAAATTTAGCGCTAACTTCTTTGACAATTGGGCAGTATGAAGCGGCACAGAGAGGAGAAGTAGACTTACACGCTCCTCTTTCTCAAGACGACGCTCTCAATCAAGCGCTTGGGAAGAAGGATCACCCGGGGCGTGTTAGAGGATTTAGGGGAGAAGTGCGTCAGAAGCACGTATTCCCGCCATCTGCTAAGAAGGGTCAAATGAATGCTGCTGACATCGAGGCGATGGTAGAACGTAAGTTCGCTGTTGAGGACCAAGCTAATGAGGAAAAACTGGCTACTGAGCATCAAGCTTACTAGGAGAGGCTGCAGCAAGCGTTGGATGTGATCACACATGCGACTAATCAGCAGCAGCATGATCCTCCTCGACCGTCTTCCTCGTCCAGTTGTGCTCTGGCCACTGACCCGTACCCGTTTGCCAACATCCAGGTTAGCTTTGTTTAACTATTTTTCTCCTTAAATAAAGTCCTTTAAATAGTATTAGATTGGACGCACTTATTTATTTCACACAATATCTATGTTTATTAAAGGAGCAAAGAAATGCCGTCTTCAAATACCATTAGACAGGCACCTTGTAAATGTGGCCTACAGGACGGTGTTGCCATCAGGTCCACTCACGCTCATCAGTTTCATACGTCTACCCGCATTTTACGCGCGTATGACCTTGGACCTGATAATCGAAGGATTTGAGAATGCATACCTTCCAATGGCGTTTGACAACAAATGCACGCTGATTGAAGCGAAGGGAAACATATTGCCCTGGCCAGCATGTTATATTGTTGTCACCGATGAGGTAAGACTGTTTGACAACCATTTAGTATCTAATAAAATCTATTATTGAGCATTAAGTTTCTAATATAATCCATTATAGATCCCTGAGCTTCCTCGCCGCGTATCCCAACCCAGAGAAGAGATCAACGCGCCGGCGGGTCCTGTCCGCATTACAAGGGTATGTTATAGATAAATGTTTAATGTTACTATAATAATCAATTAGTAATTATCTTTACATTCTTATGGTTTATTGTTTGTGTGTGAAGGGTAAGAATCCAGTGACCCGGGGTGCGACGAAAGGTATGAATCCAGCGCCCCGGGCTCGCACTAGGACTTCTGAGGCGCCTAAAAGTAGGTTCTCACTGCCAGAAAAATTATTAAACACTTGGGTCGTCAGGTCAATCTCTACGAAAAGATCATTGCGAAGTCACCTCAATGTATCAACTTCATGATGACGCTTCCAAAGTCGATGTTTCACTACGAAGAAGATATGACCATGGCGATCAACTTTGGGGACATCAGAGAGATGATGTGTGGAGATTACCTTAGCATTAACATTATTCAAGCTTATCTAAAGTAAGTGTTCTTTCCTTATACTGTAAAAACATATAGAATAAGTATCTATGAAGTTGCATTGGCTAACTTTTTATAATACATGTGATATAATAGAGGTCTACTTGAGCGATATCATGAGAAGAACATCACCTCCATTTCTGCGGTGTGCCCAGAGTGTTTATCGTTCGACTTAGTCACTAGGGACCCGGGGACGCTTTGTGAATACATGATGCATTGCTTCAATGTTGCTGATGAACAGAATAAATTTTTGCTAATGTCGTATCACCAAACGTGAGTTCTAATATAAATTTACATACTAATTGGCTAACTATTTTACCTTCATTTTCATTTCATTTTGTATTTGAAATTGTAGCCACCACTGGGCTTTGTTTATCTTCTGCACTACCACGCTTCTCTGCTCGTTCTAGATCCACTAGGGTAGTGGACAGAATTCAACACTGAAGACTTAATCAAAACGTAAGTTTTTATTACTGTTTAATTGTTTGTAGGTTTTTTGAACCAAAATTAATTTACTCGTTCATTGTGTTTAACACTTTTGTTAATATGTGACAGTTGTTACAGTCAAACCACTCAGGGAGAGTTTGCTGACATGAAAGTCGATTACATCAAGGTTTGGTAAATTTATTTCATTTGTGTTGCTTATCTTTATACAATTGTTTTACACTTGTGAATTTTGGTGATTTAGTGCCTTACTCAAAAGGATTCTAGGAGTTGCGGGTACTACATGATGCGGTATATGTACGAGTTCTATAGGTACTTCCCAGCATTTCAGAACTCTGAAGACAAGGTAATACGAACGTTGTCTTGTATTTAATTCTTTGTGCAGATTTTTTGTGTCTTTATCTTAATCTCATTATGTGTTTCATTCCTTTTCTTGTTCCAGATTAAAGAGCATTATGCCCAATCCTCGACTTACAGTGCCAAAGACTTGTATCATGTCAGAGAGAGCATGACAACCTTATTTTGAGAATGGAGTGGTAGACTAGCTAGCTTTTTGTATATATTGTAGTGGCATGAAACTGAAATGATCACATTTAATAAATTGCTAGCTGCTGTAACAGATTCTGCTGTATTGCAGACAATGTTTTTTGTTGCTGTAACAGATTCTGCTGTATCTGCTGTAACATATATTCTGGTGTATATTTAAGATGTTATGTTGCAATTGTGCGAGAGAATGAATGTGTTTTGTTGCTATTTGATTCAGTGTGTGTTGCAATTGTGCAGTTTCTACACATCTGTTGCAATTATGCCCTCTATTGCATATCTGTTGCAATTCTGCCCTCTGTTGCAATTGTGAAGCTTTGTAATAAAAAAAAAAAAAAACACTTTAGATTACGGTTTTACCAATAACCGTAATCTAAAGTCCCTGACACGCGGGACCGGAAAAAGGGCCATTAATTACAGTTTTAAACCGTAATTAAAGACGTCGCCGTCTTTAGTAACGCCCGCATTGACTATGGTCCAGAACTGTAATTATACACGGTTTTGGACTGTAATTCAAGGGTTCCGTTCCACCAGTGTTCGGACATTAGGTTCGTGGCCACGGACCGAATCAAAATTTGACCCCATTCTGCCTCCGAAACCCTAGTTTAGGTATTTTGATTTTCACTTTAATTTTCTGTCAACAAATGATAAAATCCAAAAAATCATAAACTTGCGCACCTAGGTTAAAATGACTTCGTAATAAGCCGTAATTAAACTAAGTAGAGGAAAAACGACCTAGAAGGAGTAATGAAAGTAATTGAACCCTAAATAAGTCGTATACCAAGCCCCCAAACCGAACTCTCCTTTCCTAATTTCATCTAGGTCAAAATTAGGTGGCGACTCTGATTAGGTTCCAGTGAGCTAACTTAGGTTTCAATAATTAATGTTTTATGACATAGTTATTAAGATTAGGTTATAAGTGGACCTAGAACCCGACCAGATCCTAATCAACCCAAATCAACATAGGTAGGGTTCAAAAATCGAGGCTCACATCCCCTGTCCGTGAAAAGCAGCAAACTACAGCAGCAAGTCATGAAACTTCCACTGGAGAAATATTAACTTGCTCACACAAACCTCCACCTAAACCTTCACGGCGAACAACCAAGAGATTGATCCATTCACCCAACACTACATGCTTTCGGACCCTACCGCAGATCGTAACTTGGTAAAGGGTAAATTCTTAGATCTCTTGAGCTATGTCTACTCACATAGGCAATTTGGTGAAAATGCTAGAGGTTCAGGGCTGGACCATCTCTTTTCTGAAGTATCTGAATGGTTTTTACAAGAGTCGCTTGATTTCTATCAAAATCTTGTTATCCGTAATGGGTCCGCCAGCTCAGTCATTTGTAATTCCACTGCTATCTTCTTTGACCTTCCCAAATTGGCTCAAGTTCTTGAAATTCCTTATACTGGTTTCCAATTTTATGATAAAGGAGTACTGCCTGACATTCCCAGAGTTCAACCCACACAAATTTACAGATTCTTCTCTTCAAAAAGAAAAGTGGGTTCTTTGATTCCTAGAGGAGATCTTTCTGTTCTCACCAACTCCTTCACATCCTCGTAGTCAAAAATATTTTCCCGCGGAAAGAAGGAAATCAAATGGCTAACTCTCTAGATATATCCATCATGTATTGCATTCTCCACCGCCACCCTATAAACTTGGCCTTTTTAATGCTCAATCATATGGCCCACTATGTTGATACTTCAAGGCACTCTTTGGGATACATATTTTGGCTTCCACAGATCTTTAAACGCTTTCAGGTGCCACTGGAGAAATCAACACCAGCGTCTGTCGAGGAGGTCGACACCATCAATCTGAAATATCTTAAACGGCTCACCTCCATCGACAGGTCTCAGTTGTTGCCTCCTCCGACTCCATCCGCCACACCTCAGATCACATCCACTACAGAGCCGGTCCATCATGACAGACTCCGCCAAATCGAGAAGAAGCTCGAGCGACTCATCTCACAGGCAGACGAACTGGCTCAGTGCAATTCAAGGATGATTGAGACTCACTAGCCTGGAGACGGTTGTGTCGAAATGCAGGATGCCTTACTAGATCTAGAAACTTCCTTGAAACCCCTTCCCAAACCCTAGGCGTGTGCGTGTGTGTAGTGATAGAACTTAGGCCGTTTGTAAGTTCTAAACACTTTTTGGATTGTGTGTGGATATTAAACTGACTCTCTATGACAGCTGGGCTTCCCTCTGATGAAAGCAAATTCAGTTAGAGCTTCTAGATAGACTTCTTTTAGGAAGATCCTAGATTCACTACGCTTATCATCGAGCTGATCAGAGATTGTATTGGGTGAGTGAGTGAAAACCACGAAGTAGATTTCATCTATGAAGTGGGCATTGTATGTTGTTTTATTTTTTACCAGGAAATAAAATAGCTTATTTTGTGTATCTTGGTGAGTTCAACTGAGTCCTTTAATCTTTCTAGTGTTCTTCCAAATTAGTTCTTATGAGTCTGTTTTACATTTCAACTTCGAGTAATTGCTTCTACGCACTTAGTTTGACTAAGTGTTTCCACATCATAAGTACTTCTACATACTTAGCACGATTGAGTCAAATCATCTCATAGACTAACACCTTGAGTTGGTTTGAGTCAGTTGTCCGATCCTACAGTTAGAGCATCAAGATAGTACGTAGTTACAGATTTCAACAAATCTTCTCAACCTTGATATGCAAGAAAGTCCGCCAAATCCTCCAAACTTTTTTTGTCTTAGCCACTCACAGTCAACCACTTTACCTAAAACTATGTCCGGCTCCAATACAGCTCTATTGAACAAGGGAGTTAAGGAAAACTTACAAAGTGCGGTTGATTTTCTTGCTTGAGTACGATTGCTTTTCTGAGTTTCTGGAGTCGGAGTATCTTCTTCTGCTTTTAGAAATACAGATCTAGGTAAATTTCTGTTTTGACCTACCCTGTGGGGCTGTCGGCAGAGGCGGTCGCCTCTGGAAGACGGAAGCATATGCGTGAACTTAACCCAACCTAACCATAGGGGCGGTCGGCTGCGCCGGTCCATAACAAAAGATGAAATTCTGCTTTGACCTACCCACAAGGGCGGTTGGCTGGGGCGATCTGTAACAGGATATAAATTCAGCTTCGACCTACCCATATGGGCAGTCGGCTGGGCAGGCCAAACTTCAAAATGCTCTATCTTCTTCATTAGAGCTTTGATTTTGGATCTGTTTGCGCCCACGTGCTCACTTTTTGTCTACTTTATTCTTAGAAATATTATTCTGCATGTTTCAGCAATATTGTGTAAAAAAAGTAAAACACAAAACTAGAGGAAAACTAGCTAGAGTTGAGAAAAATGCATGAAAAGTGTTGATAAAACATACTTAATACACCCCTAAAACATGCTCATTTGGAAACCCATCAAGTAGCAGATTGTCGGGAACTATCGGGCTCAGTAGCGTTTTGTTTATCATAGTGGGTCAGAGTAGACTGAATAGTATCAGGGATAGTGGTGGACACAGTTTTGACGACTAAGGTAAGAGAAGGAATGACGGAGGATGATGGTTGGAGGGATGAAACGGGAGCAGAGGAAGAGGACGCCATGGAAGATTTTTGCAAGCAGAGACACAAACGGAAGCAAGAAGAGGGAAGAAAAGTTCTTGTTAACGAAGAAGAAGTGGAAACATAGACAAATTTGAAAGAGGTATTAAGAATGAATAATAAAAGAACGACCTTTTATATTCCTTTTTTATTTTTATTTTTTTTGTTATGTTATATAGAGAACGATGAAGTTGAAGGGGATAGATCCGGTCGCATCCCTGGACGCCTCAAAAGGAGAGATCTCGCGCGACACTAAGAGAGTTGTCTAGACCTACAACTTTGGACGCACATCCAAACGTGGCTTAAAGTGCAAATCCAGGCGCCGCATTTCATCGAAATCAGAAGATATAAAATTGATAAGTCACTGCACACACATATATAGAACGATGAATTAGGTCAAAAGAAAATCACGCCCAACCACGCCCACAAGGGCCTTGTGCCTCTCTTATTTGTCACCAGACCACACAATCACCACACCAGACCACCACCATTGCACTACCATTGCACCACTCCACCACAAATCACCATTGTTACTCCGCAGTTCTAACGGAGGATCGAAGTGAAGATGGAGGCGGAGTGGGGATCCGGAGTCAACTTGCTAACTGGAATTTCTCTACCCTTTCTCTTATTTCATTTACTGTCTTTCTGTGTTATGTTTTTTGCTTTTAGAGTCATATCTAAGTAGTTAGTTAAGCTCCCCGAATTGGGGTGGCAAACCAGATCATTGGATTTATTGGTAATCTTTTCTCTCATTAGTAATACGATAGTTTAATTCCAGTTTTTCATGGCTTTGATTCTCTAACTAATTATCAAAGCAATCTTTGTAGTTTTCTAATCAACATGCGAGAGCTGAGATAGATAACAAGACATAGGAAGTTAAACCGGATTAACGACTAGAAGCATGATCCCGCCTATAGGTTAATCTGTCTCTAATAGAAACAGTTCTGTATGCGATTGGTTTGTGTCCGGATTAGAGCATTAGCCTGCTACTAGTTCTAGCAACTGATTAGGATTCATTTGAACTTAGTTGTTGACAATTTTTTTATAGTTTCTGAGTTTATGGCAAAATTAGTGAAGAGTTTATAATAGATCTAGAAAGTGAAGGTTTGCAGAACAATATGGGGTGCTTCCTTAGGGTTTAAGAGTTTCAATCTTTTTCTCTTAATTTAGTTATTTTAAGTGTTTATTTTTTATGTTTGTTTATTGAGTCAGTATTTTAGTTATATCATAGGATACCTAAAAAAGTGATATCTCCTGTTTTCTTAGTTTAATTTAGTTTCTCAATTAATTAATTGTCAATCAATTAAACGAGGTCCCTTAATTCACTATTCCACAAAACGATAGGTACACTACCAAGGTGGTAGATAAATAGTAACACATTTTTTCTGCTACAAGTTTTTGGCATCGTTGTTGGGGACCTCTGACATGGTTATCTGACAGTTATATTTAATTTGATTGAGATTTTAATATTAGATTTTCTTTTTAGTTTATTTCTGTTTAGTTTAGTTATTCTGTTATTTTGTTTATATTTTATTTTTCTTTATACTTTTTAATAGATTGATCTTAGTTTTATTTTATATAGAAACTTTGTTTCTCTTTTATTTTTATTGTGATTTTCTCTAGTTTGATCATTTAATTTAATTTTTTTTGTTTTACTTTTGTTGTTTTTATTTTTGTTTCAATTAATATATTATTTATAAACTATTGAAGAAAATAACGACTCTTAAAATAAGCAAATAAGAAATAAATATATGCAAGAACCATACCTCTAAGGGATATTGATCATCCCAAGCTCAAATCGAAGATATGTGAATGGATCACAACACAAGGATTTAGTGAAGATATCTGCCAATTGTGTGTTGGTGGGCCAATGTAAGAGTTGAATTGTTCCTTTTTCTACTTGGTCCCACAAAAAATGATATCTAATTTCAATGTGCTTGGATCTGGAATTATGAACCAGATTTTTTGCTAGTTCAATGGTACTAGTGTTGTCAGAGGAAATTGGGACAGGTCCATAAGTGAGTCCATAATCTTGTAACTGATGACGCAACAAAAAGGTTTGTGCACAGGATGCAGCAGATACATATTTTTCTTCAGTAGTAGACAAAGCTACAGCCGCTTGTTTTCGAGAAGACCATGATATCAAGCTCACAAAACTGAGTAGAGCCTGAAGTGCTTTTGCAGTCAGTTAGTGACCCACCAAAATCAGCGTCAGTATATGCCATCAAAGTTGTGGTAATACATGTAGGATAAAAAACCCAGTGTTAGAGTTCCACAAAGATACCGAAATATTTATTTGACTGCCTTGACATGAGGAAATTTTTGGTGTAGCTTGGAATCTTGCAAAAAAACAAACACTCTACATTATATCAGGGCGACTTGTTGTTAAGTACAACAAGGATTCGATCATTCCTCTATATAACTTCTCATCTGCATCTTCAACTGTAGACTCAGCTCCAAGTCTGAGTGTTGATGACAAGGGAGTAGGAAGTGACTTGGCATCAGTGAACTTATACTTAATGAGTAGTTCAGATGTATAATTTGCTTGACTAAGATATGTATCGTCTGTAGTTTGTCGAATTTGTAAGCCTGGAAAGTAAGTAAGTTCACTCATGTTACTCATTTGAAATTCTTTGGATATCAGTTCCTCAAACTACCTAGCCATAGTGCAACTTGTAGATCCAAAAATAATATCATCAACATAAATCTGAATGAGCAGCATCTCAGAATCCAAGTGTCTTAGAAAGAGAGTATGATCAACTGTTTCTTCTGGTGAAACTTTGTTGAATCAAAAAATTATGAGACGTTCATACCATGCTATAGGAGCTTGCTTAAGACCAAAAAGATCCTTTTTGAGTCTGTAAACATCACTTGGACGTTTTAGATCTTCAAAGCTATGAGGTTGTGTTACAAACACTTCCTCTTTAAGATACCCATTGAGAAATGCACATTTCACATTTATTTAAAATAGTTGAAACTGATTAGCTACTGCAAAGGCAATAAGTAATCTGATTGCTTCAAGACGTGCAACAGAAGAAAATGTTTCATCAAAATCAAGTCCTTTCTTTTGGTTATATCCCTTTGCAACCAAACGTGCTTTATTGCGAGAAACATGTCCATTTTCATCCAGCTTGTTTCTGAACACCCATTTTGTACCAATGATATTCTGATTTGTTGGTCGTGGAACAAGCTCCAATACATCATTCCTTTTAAACTCATTTGATTCATCATCCATATCATTGATCCAATCTGAGTCAGAGAGTGCTTCTTTCACTGATTTTGGTTCGGTAATGGACAAAAAACCATGATGAGCACAAAAAATTGAACTGAGGAACGTGTTCGAACTCCTAAGTGCATGTCTATAATAATGTTATCAAGAGTAACAAGGTTCTGGTCGAGTCGTCGGAGCTCGCAAAAGTAGGTTTAGGTGGTGACTCAATGTCGTCTGTCTGTGGATCAACTGGTGATACAAGGTCCTCTACCTGTGTATTGTGTGTGTGTGTAACTAAAGGTGTTGTGTTTTCCTCATCTGATCCTACCTCATGTTCATTTAACAAGTCTAGACTAAATGATGGTTCGTGTTCAGACGTGCTTGGCCCTGTTTTTTTAGAGTACTATTTTCTTCAATTCAATTCATCAGACAAAAACATTTTTGACCTAGACAGTTTACCCTTGAGTTTTTAAACACTATCTGATAGAGTGTCTGTAGCAATGGCAATATCTACAACCATCAATCTTTGTTACCCTATGTGCCATTCTTTCATAATTTTGAGACTTTTCGGTATACCATGTAGGATTAGTTTGGAACTGTAACTCTAACTCTCGATTCTTTTTGATAATTTCTGATGTGAGTAACCCAGCCTCCTTTCTAAGATTTTCATTACGACTGATAAGAGAATCAAATTCATCTTGTGCTCATCTAGGAAGTAAGAACTCTTGATTTTAATGGACTACCAAAATTTACAGCTAGATAATCTGCACATTCAACTAAGTCCGATTTAGTTGAATTTTCATAATTTTTTATTCTTTCTTCTAACTCTCCCTAATTCTTATTCAAATTCTAGTTTCTGGAATTTCAAGTTTGAAACAGCTTGAGTCAACATATCAGATATTGCTTCTTTGACAAAGAATTAAAAGTCTCTTCTACATAACTTAAACATACCTTTTCGTTTGAGGTGTCTTTTTCTAGCTATCTCTTGCCATTAGAAAAAACTCTAAATCTGAACTCATCTCCTCTTCTTGAATAATAATAGTCATGCACGCTGTGCATCATCTTCAGGTTTTGAGTCTGTTCCAGAAATCCAATCCCCAAGTTGCAGCAGCAGTTGTTGAAAATTTCTTTACCTTCTTTCGAAAACTGTCTCTTTGTGGTAAAGGACAATTTTGTACTTCATGCCCCGACTTGTTACACCTGAAGCAGATTATAAGACCTTTCTTTGACTTATAGCGATTATATTTATGACCATTACCTCTTCATCCACCAAAAAATTTTAAATACCATTTGCTATCATTGTAATTTCTTCTTCCTCATTGATATCCTCCTCATCTGTTTCAGGAGAATTTTTTTGAGCCTTCAAGGCAAGATCTTTAGCAGGTTTAGTCGATGAAGAAATTTCACCCTTCATCTTCCCTTCATATACCATAAGTTTAGACCCCAACTCATCTAAAGACATTTTTCATAAGTCTTTTGCGGTTTCAAGTAATGTGGTATATTGAAACCACTATTTTCCTAGACAATCAAAACATCTTCCCTTCATAGACCATAAGTTCAGACCCCAACTCATCTGAAGATATTTTTGATAAGCCTTTTACGATTTCAAGTAATGTGGTATAGTGAAACCACTCTTTTTCCTAGACAATCAAGACATCTTTCATTCACAATGAGATTATCCAGAGTCACTCCTACAATCTTCATGTCACCGAGTATCTTATCAAACTTTTCAAGAATCCGAGTAATAGACTCACCTTCCAACATTTTGAAATTATCAAATGCTTTCTTTACTGCTTACCTTTAGCCTTCCCAATTGAAACTGTCTAGTGCCCCTGATACGTCCTCGACCGGTTATGGACGTCTCTTTATCCTATGTGAACTACTTGATATTTCAAGGGAGTACTTGATAAACTCAAACTGGAAACTCCTTTTTGATTGAGAATTTACACACAAAAATTCACTCAATCTCCCTCCGCCCTACCTACGAACTCTAGGACAGTTTATAACTTTATCCCTAAGTCCTCTACCCTCTCCTGACAGCAGTCCTACGGTTCCCCAACCGTTCCCCAACTGATCACTCTACCAAATACACACAGTATTCATTCACCAATCCACTCCTACCCAGCTCACCTACTTCCTAGTACTTAGACACACTCATTCTGATTTGCACTTGCTCTAGTTATCTCTTTTCTTTTTATATGACCAAGTTAATTTACATAAGACATTGTACATCATATTTATATAGGTACGTTTAGATGTGTAACAAATAGCCTATGATCACCTAGACTCTAGGGGTCGTTTGCTTCTTCATCCCAGAAAAATAGCCACGCTCGAATATAGGCTGATCTTCAACTTGCTTGGGAACCGTCAGGACACGTGTCGCCCTATGGTTGGACACGTTGGAGGCGTGTGCTTAGGTGGTCGGTCACCACTTGAACTCTTCACTTGTCTTATTTTGTTTGCCTCATTGATGCTCATTAATGCTCTCCTAGGATTTATTTAATGCTATGTAATGAGTTCCTCTTAATAGCCTTGGCCTTGTCTTGTTATCTTGTTCATTAATGAACATAACTTTGTCATGAGCTAGTTGCTTGTGTAGATGCATGAGTGTGCATGAGTTTGTTGGCACACTTGATGTCTTTTGTCTTTCTACTGCGTCTGATGCACGAGAGATATGGTTGTGTAGTATTTGACTTCTTGTGTGTACTAGAAGTTCTATCGGAGTTGTTATACCAAAATTTTAACCCCCTTGGAAAAGAGCCTCTTAAGGCACAAGTACTAAAAGGGTAGTTTGGTCAAGTAGCATGGATTCCCAGTTCGATCGGCGCATTTCGGAGTGTTAGTGATAGCTTAGTCATCTTCAAGGGCATTTTCGTAATTTTCAAGGCTCCTAAGCCCCATGTAAACTTTCTCTCTCCTTCTAAAATGGTTTAAATCAACTCTAAATGCTTTGAAATTTTAATACATGATAGAGGATGACATTTTGAGCATAATGGCTTTGGAATTTTGATATTTCGAATTTCCAATAATTTTCTAGTAATTTCTGACTGAATCTGATGAGAAATTGAATTTAAAAATATTCCAATACCCAAAAACTCCAATTCCACCTCAGAAATATCAGAAATATCTTCCTTTACACGTGGTTAAAATTTCATAGTCAAATTCCTTTTGGAAGCCCTTGAGCTAAGATGTCGGTAAATCTCGATTTTTACCGGATTTTTTCTAGCTTTATCTACTTTAGGAACCTTAACTCTTGATCAAAGCAGAACTCCAAGAACCCTAAGAAGTCAGAATATTCAGCCGTCCTCACTCTCTCACATTTTGCAACTCCCAAGCACCAAAATCACATCAAAAACTCCCCAAAATCACCACATAAATACACTTTTTGATCCCCAACACTTCAATAATCATCAAACCACCACAAAAACGTGAAGACCATCACTAACAACCAATAATCAGAAGCTGGTTTTGAACCCAAACCGAAACCAGTCCCAACGGAGCTCCCGAAGAATCCCGTTGTGAAGTTTCAACTCAATCCCGAAGGTAAAAACGGTTAGAAACTTGATTTCTTAACTCACATTGACCTCATAGGTATTCTGTTAAAATTTTGAGTTCAAACCAACTCTTTTCGGCTTCTGAATCATTGTTTGCTTTCGTTTCTGCCTAGTAACATATTTGTTAAGTTTCGTGTTAAATTCAAATTCAAATTGAAATATTCTGATCACTAACATATTGGAAATCTTTCAGGCTACGCACCCATAACATTTTAGCCGAAACACCATTGGGAAACACACGAATGCACCATTTGTGGCTAGTCCGTGCCCTTGGACAGCCTGTCCGGGATCCTGGATGGCCTGTCCGTGGCCACAGACAGCCTTAGACGGTGGCGGGATTTTAAATTTTCAAAAAATTAGTGTTTTACAAAACATGTCGAGGCCCACAGACGTCCTGTCCGTGGCCCCAGACTTTTCAAAATCTTGTTTTCTTTCCAATTCAACTTTTCTGCATAACTAGATTGAGTAGGGTCTGTGGGTTTTGACCTAATTCTTCCTCCGAAACCCTAGTTTAGGTAATTTCAATTCACTTTTATTTCCATCAAAAATACTAAAAACACAAAAAATTAGAAACTTGCGCACTTAGGTTAAATAGACCTCGTAATAAGCGTGTAAATGACATAAGTAGAGGAAAATGACCTATGATGGGGTAATGAAAGTAATTTGAACCCTGAATAAGTCAAATACCAAGCCCCCGAACCCGAACTCTCCCTTCCTAATTTAATCTAGGAAAAAATTAGGTGGCGACTCTAATTAGGGTCCAGTGAGCTAACTTAGGACTTACTAATTATTGTTTTATGACATAGTTATTAAGCTTAAGTTATAAGTGGACTTAGAACCTGACCAGATCCTAATCAACTTGAATCAACATAGAAAAGGGTTCAAAAATCAAGGCTCACAGGAGCTCTCCCAGACAGGTGCCCGACTGGATGGGCACATGTCATGAACGGAGTGCGCTTGCAACCTTGCGTGCTAAGCCACTCCTCTAACTGTTTATCTAAATCATAAGATCAACAACACATTAGATAAACAACACAAGTTTGCTATCATCAAAACTAAAGGATCCTGACTTAACAATTTCCCCTTTTTTATGATGGCAACCGATATAAAATTTATTTTGGACATATGTACTTGACATTTGGTATTTAGCTATGAAAGTGAGAATTCGTCCTAAGAGGGATTCCCCATGAGTTTGTTAAGGGTTAGAAAAATAATCAAATGATGAATAATAACATAATACCAACAGCCTTATACCGGCCACAGTAGAGAGTCTTTCATTAAGATTTGATTACATAACACAAGGATGATAAACATAAGTTCACAAGTACATATCTTTTCTTTTTCCCCTTTGCCATACAGTAAAAATAGGGAGCAACTACACGACTGAAGTTATTGAAAAGACCGTAACATTTCATAGA
This sequence comes from Limonium bicolor, assembly GCA_023374045.1. NCBI lineage: Eukaryota > Viridiplantae > Streptophyta > Magnoliopsida > Caryophyllales > Plumbaginaceae > Limonium > Limonium bicolor. The sequence goes on along the minus strand of CM041778.1, from coordinate 174,062,430 downwards.
TTAGAGACTACATTTGATAGAGACAAATTTTAAGAGGTGTGACGCTTGGATGTGGCGGAATCGAAAGAATCTAAGCCACGAGGGTCATCAGCACAGTAACTCTGATATCTAGAATCCATGAGCAAACTTGTGCAGTAATTAGTGACTGACTGGGTCTGGCTGGCACTTACATTGATGGACCGTGCAGACGACACTTCAGGTTGTGGACGAAGATTAGATGGAGGGAGACCTTTCTTTTGTTGCATGAATTTCTTAATGGTGGAGAAAATGGTTTTCTCATTAGAGCTAGAGGAACTGTAGTTTTCATGATTCATGACTGCTGTGAAACAGAGAGTTTAGCGATGGAGAGATGGATGTAAAGATAGGTCAGGGACATGCCACCGTTTGGTCGTTAGGGTGTAATAACTGTGTATTAACGGTGTTATAGCCCGAGGAAATAGATGACCTGTTAAGTGACGAGCATGCACAGGTCACACAAAAGGCGTTGTCTCTGATCAAGAGGTAGAGTATAATCAAGAAGAAGCAGCCAATGCAATAAAGTCATTCGTAAACAAGATTTGCATTCAAATAGAAAATGTAACAGTTGCATTTCAGTTGATATCAAAAGTTGACATTTTAAAGCAGATAGTCAGTGGCAAGAAAACAAAAGAAAGATATAAAAATCTAACTAAAACTATAATTTCTCATAAGCTTCACTTGAGTCTCTAAGAGACATGAAACTCTTAGGCTATAAGTGTTTATCTATGAAGTCTATTGCTCCTTGAACCATGTGTTGGACACTAGGTTCTTCAGAGATAGCCTGCACAGCTGTAAGAGTGACACTTACACGCTGAAGAACGTCTTGAGCTGAAGTATCCAGACTGGTCCTCGACCTGTCGTGAACCGGTGAAAGACTACGCTTTCTCTTGTGGGTAGAAGTCCTGACAAGTGGGCGAGGCTCTGATGAGTCCTCGCTCTTGGTAGGCTTTTGAGGGACGGTGAGCGGTCCGAGAGCACTCGTGGAAGCGGTCGGTATCCGCTCCAAACTCTTTTAGTGACGCGGGGGTGACCACTCCCCCGTGCACTAATCCTTGGTGATGTATCTGCTCTCATCAAGGGTGAGGAGAATCATGGCTGGAAGGTTTATTTTCTCCCTCATCCTTAGGGCGTACATGATCCGCACATCTCTGGCATTGACAATGTGGGTTTGCTGGTTTCAAGAGGTGATGTTCTAGGTGAGAATGTCGTGGAGGACTCTGTCGGGGATTGACATTTGACCTGCTGGAAAGTTTTTCATGGTTGCTCCCTTGTTGAAGAGGTTGAGCATCTTTCCCCTTGATATCCCATGTCATTCCATGTCGTATCCTTAGGAACGACTAATCCTTCGGGCTCTAGGTTGAAAGTCTTGCAAATCCAAGACTTAGTGATGTTGATAAGGATTCCTTGGACTTATGAGATGATGTAGTCCTCATCATCTTCATTTTGGATAGGACCAAGATGCCGCATGTGCTCTTTGAGCAGCTTGGTGTAGTAGGTGGTAGGCTCCTAAAAGTAGTCGATCCATCCTTGGAATTCAAGCAGCTCCATGATCTCTCCGAGACCCATCTTCTCCATCCACTTGACATCAGCGTCTTTGGTAAGACGGGACAGGACTTATCGTTGACATTTACAGCTTTGATGATGGTCGGCTACAGCTGACTTAATCTTTTTAATCACTTGAGCGATTGTTGGGGTTGTGGCTTCGCGACCGCTCATTTTGTCTGAAAGAGATCCTCGAGCTCTTGAGTGTGTGGTGATGGAGGCATGAATTGTTTTCCTTTGGCCTGCTTCAGATGTTCACGCTCCTCAAGCGTCAGGATGACTAGTGAAAGCGATTATGTCTCGCTTTCTTCTTCCCGACTGGATCAGGGAGGTTTCGGGGACCGCTCTACGACGGTAGTGCAGGTTGAGGGGAGATTCTTCTTTTTCCTCAGAGTCTGGTGCGGTTAGACCCTTTTCTTGAGCTTCCTCTTTTGTTGAGTGTTCTTTTAATGACTTCTCATCACTCTGGACCTCCTCTTCTTCCACTTCGTGAGTGATTGGCTCGACGAGGTCAGTTGGAGTTGCTTCATCTTTGTCGGTGAAGTGAAGCCCGCAAGTTGCTAGTTTAGGTGTGAAGTGGGCTTGCTTGGGTGTTTTTTGTTTGCTTTGGAGGCGTTTAGAGGTGCGAGTCGTGCGGCTAGTGGAAGCATTTGTGAATCTTTTGCTTTTGGGTTTATTCGCAGCCGATTGTTTGGTGGTGACTTTTGTTGATTTTAAAGGTTGATCAACGGGTGCCATAGGTTCTGAAGGAGTGATGACAGGTAGTATTTTGGGTTTGAGGTTTCCCGAGTAAATGAGGTTATGAAGTTTGGGTAGGTAGGTGTTTATATAGTTTACCTCCTCTGTCTGTAGTTCGCCTTCATCCATGACTCTGAGAGTGAGTTGATTTTCCTCCTTTTTGGATAAGCGAGTGGGTGGCGGCGGCGCTATGACAGGACTTGTCGGTTGTGTGTCGACGGTCTTCTCTAGGCTGGTGTCCCTTTTGATAGCCTTGGTGGTCTTTTAACACTTAGCAGTTTTAGGTGCCATGGTTAATTAAGGGTTTTCTGTTGTTTAGTACTTTTCGATCGAGAGTTCTCTAGTAAGGCTGTGAGGATTTTTCGAACTGAGCTCACGAGAGTATTTGTAAGAGAGAAAAGAAGTTGATTGTATACTTAGAGATTTAGAGAGATTGAGGGCAATTGTGTGACAAGAGTAAAACTCTCATCGCCATTTATAGATATCGAGTAACGGTCGGTGACCATTCCCCGTCCACTCGCTGATAGGTCATAATGATGCTATTCACAACGGGCATCGATCGTGACGGTCAGTCATAGATCAGTTGCAAGTAAAATGTTTCAATCAGTTACACCCTTCCTATCCTAGCCTTACTTTTGTGAAGTAGCTGACGTATCTGTTTCAAGTAACCGTTTGATTCATCGTTCATGCAATTAAACTGTACAAAGACCTTTGAACGACATACTTGAGTTGTTGCTAACCTGTCGGTGACTGGTCATGAGAGTTGAAAGATAGCCTAATCGTGATTAACGAATATCATTCCAAGATCATGAATAATCTTGTTGAAACTTTTCTCTTCTTAGTGGCTTAGTAAAGATGTCTGCTAGTTGTTTTTGGTTGAAATATATTTTATACCAACTAGTTCCTTTTCATAACAATCTCTAAGAAAATGATGTCTAATATCAATATGTTTAGTACGAGAATGATGTACTGGATTTTTGGAGATGGATATAGCACTAGTATTATCACACATAATAGGTAGCGTACCTGTTTTGACACCATAATCACCAATTTGTTGTTTGAGCCACAAATTTGAGCAGAACATCTTGCCATAGCTATGTATTCTGATTCAGTAGTTGAGATTTCCACACTTTTTGTTTCTTTGGTCCCCTTGCGATCAAGCATGATCCAACAAAGAATGATGTTCCTGACGTGCTTTTTCGATCAGTTATGGAACCACCATAGTCTAATCTGAAAATCCTACAATGTTTGCAGTTAGTGAATTTTGGATAAAAGAGTCCAAGATTCATGGATCCTTTAAGATAACATAGGATTATTTTCATAGCTGTGAGATGACTCTCTCTTGGATCTGCCTGAAACATGGCACATAAGCAAACACTATACATAAAGTCAGGTCTACTAGCAATTAGGTATAGTAAAGAACCAATCATTTCTCTGTACAATAGCTGGTCGACCGGTTGGTCACTAGTCGTGATACCCATCTTTGTGCCGGACTGCCATTGGTGTGTCAAAAGGCTTACATTTCTCCATCCCATATCTGTTCAGTAAGTCCTTTACGTACTTTTGCTGGGATATGATAGTCCCTTCATTTTCGTGCTTGACTTGAAGTCCTAAAAAGAACTTCAATGCTCCTAGATCACTCATCTCAAACTCTCTTTTCATCAATGCTTCGAATTTCTTGCAATACTTTTCATCAGAAACTCCAAAGATTATGTCATCAACATATACTTGCACTATCAGGAAATCTCTTTTGTTGGGTGTATACAAACAAAGTTTACAAACAAAGTTTTGTCAACCTTACCTCTTCTGAAGTTGTTTTCCAATAGATAGAAGGACGGGCAGTCATACTGTAACACCCCTACTAATTCGGCTCCTAATAATCCTATAAAAGTCGTGCACAATAATATCTCGCAGCGGTAAAATAATAACTGTCGCCCTAATGGTGTCATGTTATCACTCGCCCATACGAGTGATAACGAATTACCTGAAATCAACTTGCGGAACGTATTCCTGCAGTGACCACAAGAGATAGATAGTAGAACTTAAACAACTTTAAACAAATCTAACATCAACAATTATTACAGACCGTGAGCATCTAAATCAAATACACCTCGGTTAAACAAACCGAGTCCAAAACCACCTGATATCACACCGTACCAAGTCTAAACCAACCGTACATCACAAATGGTCACCTCGCTGCGACCCACCAGCTATTCACCTGAAATAATAAAGATGGTTTGTGGTATGGAATCAGCCCCTGCTGAGTATGTCATCACCAATGCCCCCTCATGCCTCCAAAGACCCCTCATTATTTGGTCGAGAGCATGAGGTTCATTACATGCAATACCGTTTGAACATTTAAAACTGTAAATCAATTAAAAGTAGCATCCATACAATAAACACGACCATCAACATGTATAATATGACCACAAGTATAACAATGAACAATCAAGTGAAACAACGAGGATAGTACCAAGTATTATTATTCTCGTCCCTGGTATAGAAACCATATCGTTCGCCACTGTATAATTCATAACTTTATTATTTGTTCAGTTATACCTAGTGACAATGTCTCATTAAAACCGACATGGTCCCTAGTTACCCATCATTATGGGCGGTCACAAAACGGCGTAGCACTCCAACGGTTAGAGTCCTCGACCAACGAGCCATTCTCGCTCACGGGAATTTTCTTGCTTACTTGCGGACCCGCTACGACGGACATCCTGGTATCGTTTTTGTTGATCACAGCGCGCACCAAGAGCCACATCCTCTTGGATTTACTTTCCATCTTTAATTAATTATTTATTCCATCGCATCGCATTACCAAATTTTCCTAACACAACAGACTAAGGTCATTAGTCCAATCCGGAGTCTGTAAACTCGGGATCCAGTGTTAGATACGAGAGCGGCGTATAGAAAGGCCAATGCTCCGTATAAAGTCTCGGATAATATGTATATCTTATTATCCTAGTGCTACAACTTTTTTCTGACGATCCTTATATTTCATATAAGATAGCACCATAGCCGCTAGTTCGTTTTATATATATTGGTTCATATATACGAACCGGTACTGTTAACTCAACAACAGTAATAATGAGCAGCTATAAATATACAGTTCATGCATATTTAATTAAACATTCAGACAAACAATCTTATCACAGATCACACAGAAGTCTGAACTGAGGAAGCCCTCAGAGACAATCAGAGACACATAACAACATACCGTTCACCCTGATGTATTACGGTGGAGTATGAATCAGCAAGATCCTATGCTCCTTGTGTAGTCTCTAACAATCTAAACAATACATAATGCTACTGATTAGCATACCGTATAACAACACAATTCTACGGTACCCCGTACCGTCACTAACACCTCCGGTTAACCCCCCGTTATTAACTATCGGTGTTTGTCGGGTTTTAGGTTTAACTCGAGATCGGGAGAGAGTGTTATATTACATGCGTAGTCTTGTTTGCATATTGGTATAGTTATTGTTAAACTTGTTATCGCATGTAACTTAATGTTTGTAGGTCGTATAGTTTGTTTCTTATTGCATGTATGGTTCTTTGTCATGCACTTTACATCTCACCTTAGTATTTATTTTTCTAAGGTTTGTCTTTTTTTTTAATGTGGTATAATTCATTTGTAAACTATACTTTTAATATTTAAAATCTCCATTATCCCATGAATACTCTTAACATTAGAATTTCCATATCTAATGTTTATAATTCTTTTCTCCTTATCTATTATCATTTTAATTATGATAATTTATAATTATTGAACCACATCACATTTTCTACATCATTACATATATTTATTTATATATGTGTAGTATGGAACTATTTATTATATGGTAAGTCTTATAATCTATATTCATTCCTTTTAATGAATACCTCTTATATTAAATGTTATAATTCTTATAACATTAAAAACCATGTTATAAATTCCATTTAAAAATGTTATATTTTCGAACAGCACCTATGTTCTTAAATATTTACAAAATCCACCACTTAATTAATATACTGTCATATTCTAGTTATATAACATATCTTATGACATTTAAGTCATTAAAATAATTATAACCTATAGTTGTAAATTGTTTTAAAATACCAAACAGCCCTTAATATTTTCGGCTTTTACTTATAACCACTAAACTTCTATAAAATCACAATTCAATCCCAATTTAACCAAATAAACTTCTAAAAATTTCTAATAACTTAAGGACTTTACTAAACTCCATTTAGCACCCTTAAGTTTCGGTAATTACATTACTACCCCAAGACTTATAAATCTTTTACAATTTAATAAGTATCTTTTTATAAGGTAGTATTCTAATTTCTTAAATTTTCTAAACTTGGTCAAAGTCTCCTATATAGTCAACTTTGACCCTAATACCAAATGGGAAACAATCTTTTCGGTAATTACCAATAATAACCTATACTTTTCTATTTTTACAATTTTGACCCAAAACTTTATAAAATGTTATAATTTTTATTAAATTCATTTAAAAACCCTAAATTGCTCTAAATTGAGCCCACGCTTTCTAAATTCCTAGTAATTACGAATTGGCCCCAATTTAAATTATAAGCATAAATAAAACTAAATAAGCTTATAAACCTAAATTAAAATGGCCTAATGACATGGCATTATTACAACCTTGAACTTGCAAAATAAATTACACAATAAATGTCTCAAAATATAGCATATATATTCGGCCTCACTTAGGTTTAATTATGTTTTCCACATAATGTCATAATTTGACCATTATGTTAATTAAATCCCTTAAATGACTAGCTTAATTTATCTTAGCCATTTTTTTCCATTTTTAGGTCAATATGACCTATATATGAAGTTTCACTCTCACTCTCGGCCATATATATATATATGCTTAAAAATTGTAAAAATCATAAGTTTAAGGTGTTTATACCTTGATTTATCCTTGTATGCTCTCGGCCACTTGTAGGAAAATCACCACATGGTTTAGACATGTTTAATACACAAAAAACAAGATATGGTTACACTCCAAGCTTGAGCTTAACCATAAGGAATAATTAATGTAAGATTTAAGGCAAAAATCACCTTAAAAATGCAAGGGAAGTTCTAAGTGGTTTTCACCTGAACCAAACACACCACAAGGTGTTAGATCCACCATATTGACATAGGAAATAGTTAGATCTCGAAATGCTACCTTGTTATTAGGTTTTACCTTGGAAAAATGCCTTAAAAGAGAGTATTTCTCTTGGATCTTGGTCACCCTTGCTCCAAATGGCTAACCAAATGAATGAGTATGTAAATATGAAGATTGATGAGTGTATAAACTCATAAAAATTGAAGGAAGAAAACCGCATGAAGAGTGGAGATCCTTAAGGTATGTTTTTACCTTAAAATGTAGATCTGAACAACCTTGGTCCCTCTACTGGTCTCAACCGATTTTAGCTCTTGTTCTAACCTTAGAAGCACTGAGAATAAGCCATGGAATTGTTGAGCCACGAAATCTTGGTGTTGGTAGTGGAGAGATGAAGAAAAGGGCTAAAAATGACATTAAAAGACACTTACCTTAAGGACTTAGGAGCTAGGTTTGCCTTCCATGTTCAAGAACAAGCTTTGAGAGCTTCAAGGAAGGGAGAGCTCGGCTGGGCAGAAGGAATCGGACAAGGAAGGAAGGAGAAGGTGAGAAGGTGGGAAATAATGTAAAAGGTAAGTTACTATTCTAAATTGAAGATTAGGTAGCAATTTGTCCCAAAATCATTGTATGCTGTCTCCTCTCTTATTGCAGCCGATCTCCATGGTCCAAATGGGTCAATTAATTGACCATTGACCATGTTTGGTCAATATTGACTCATGCGGGCCCCACTTTAGGGTTTTATTAATATTTTAATATTAATTTGTAAAAATTCGTAAATTTCTGGAATTAAATTCCTAATATGATATAAATATCATATTTAAGGAAATTATATTTTTAAGCCCATTAAAAATCAATTTAAAAGGCAATCTCACAAAAACGTGCTTTAAGGAGTTTTAGCGCACATTTTTGTGTCACAGGGTGTTCCTGAGCTTAGTTCTCTCTTGAGAATGGTTTTTTGTGTTCCTTACTTCATTATAATACTTAGGAATCCACTTTGGATCCTATTTGAGGTCATACAATCTTTATGGTGTCTTAAAGCACATTTTTGGCTTTACCGATCTTAAGGCGTGTTTTGCCTTGTTGAGATCTTTTAGATTGTTCCCCAATAATATTGATTTAATAATCATCTTAGATCATTAATAGATCATTTAATTATATTTTAAAGATTAGGGGTATTTCAGTCTACCCCCCTTAAAAAGGCTTCGTCCCGAAGTCCTTAATCCTCTACAGTTCACCTAAGGAATCAAGTTCCACTAAGTAACCAAACAGTCCATTGCTAGGGAGTAACTCTATACATACAAATATTAAATAACAAACTCATGGTATAACTCATTCATATCACAGCACTAAACAAGGTGCACATCCAACTCATCAATCAAAAGTACTCAGCGGTACTATGTATATATTCAACCAGGTGCACTAAGGCACATACACATAAAATGTATCATACAAACAAACAAACACATGTATGACGCAGCATACCAACAAAATACACTACAAACAACAAGACCTAATGCACAACATGTGCGCAAGCCAAGTGGTGTCTACCCCCTTAAAAAGGGTTTGACCACGAACCCGTACAAGTATCACAGCTACTACGAAGAGTGCTGGGTACTTCGCTCTCATGGAGTCCTCTAACTCCCATGTAGCCTCCTCCACCTCATGGTTCGACCAGAGAACCTTGACCATGCTAACGGTCTTGTTCCTAGTCTCTGCCTCGTCTTCGTATCGAGAATGCGGAGTGGTACTTCCTCATATCGTAGAGCGGGTCCAACTCTAAAGTCTCTGGCTGCAAAACGTGCGATGGATGGGGCACATACCTCTTCAACTGTGAAACGTGAAAGACGTCGTGCACCCTCCCGAGCTCTGCTGGTAAATCCAGTCTGTAGGCTAACGGGCCCACTCGCTCCCTAATCGCATAAGGTCCAACATACTTTGGGCTCAACTTGCCCTTCTGCCCAAACCGGAATATCCCCTTCATGGGTGACACTCTAAGGAATACCATATCGTCGGTAGTGAACTCAATGTCCCTCCTCTTGGTGTCTGCATTTGCTTTCTGCCGTTCCTGAGCTGCCCTGAGCTGCCTCATGTTCTTCCTAATCTGTAGGACATCCTCCTTAATCTGCTCTAGGTACTCAGGTCCTAGAAGCGTAGTCTCGCTGGCCTCATCCCAGCATAAAGGAGTCCTACACGGTCTACCATAAAGTGCCTGAAATGGTGGCATCTGTATCGAGGAGTGGTAGCTGTTGTTGTAGGCGAACTCTATCAGTGTAGACGCTCTAACCAACTCCCCTGAAAATCTAAGGCACATGCTCTCAGCATGTCCTCCAGTGTCTGGATGGTCCTCTCACTCTGACCGTCGGTCTGTGGATGGAACGCCGTACTAAGCTTCAACTTTGTACCCCAAGGCTTCCTGAACCTGTCCCCAGAATCTGGACAAAAATCGAGGGTCCCTATCAGAAACAATAGTCTTTGGCACACCATGGTGCCGGATCACCTCCTTCTGGAACAAGTCCGCTAACTTCGGGAACGTTCCAGGTATCCTTCATAGCAACAAACTTTGCCACCTTCGTCAGACGGTCCACAATGACCCAAATCGTGTTCAGTCCTCCCTTAGTCGGTGGGAGACCGACAACGAAATCCATCGAAATGTCCTCGAACTTCCAACAAGGAATAGGCATAGACTGCACTAAACCTCCGGGTCTCCTATGCTCAAACTTAACCTTCTGACAGGTCAAGCATCTAGCCACATACTCAGCTACATCCTTCTTCATCCCGCTCCACCAGAAATGAACCTTCAAATCCTTATACATCTTCGACGAACCAGGGTGGACGGATAAGGACGAGCAATGAGCCTCCTGGAGTATCTTCTCCTTCAGATCAGGAGACGACTCCGGAATACACAAACGGCCATTCAGTCGAACATGCCATCATCGCACAGTTCGAAATCATATTTTGCCTCTCAAAACAACCATCTACATTTTCTGCCTGATACTCTGCATATAGTGATCACTCTCCTGTGCAGCTCGTATCTCATCAATCATACTGCTGTTTGCTAATAAGTGAACAATGAATGAGCTCTGCGGCTCAGGGCATCAGCTACCACATTCGCCTTGCCCTCTTTGTACCTCAGGTCTATATCGTAGTCCTTCAAGAACTCGACCCATCTTCTCTGTCGCATGTTCAGCTCCTTCTGAGAGAAGAGATGCTGTAGACTCTTGTGATCAGAGTAGATAGTGACTGTCACACCACAAATAATGTCGCCAGATCTTCAAAGCGAAGACTACTGCGCCTAACTCAAGGTCGTGTGTGGGGTAATTCACCTCATGCTTCTTCAGCTGTCGGGATGCGTAAGCAACTACCTTCCCGTGCTGCATAAGCACACAGCCTAGACCGGTTCCAGAGGCATCACAGTATACCTCGAACCCATCAGTGCCCTCAGGGATAGTAAGAACGGGCGCTGATGTCAGGAGATCCTTCAGCGTCTGAAAGGACTGCTCACACTCTGCAGACCATAAGAACTGGGATTCCTTCTTCATTAGATTAGTCATCGGTTTGGCTTCCTTGGAGAAGTCCTTCACGAATCTTCGATAATACCCTGCCAAACCCAGAAAGCTACGGACGTCTGTGACTGTCTTCGGCCTTGGCCAACTCTTCACTGCCTCAATCTTAGCAGGATCTACAGATATGCCGCTAGCTGATATAATGTGTCCTAGAAATGACACGCTGTCTAACCAGAACTCACACTTAGAGAGTTTGGCATACAGCTGGTTCACTCTCATAATATTCAACACCTGTCTCAAATGGAACTCATGATCTTCCTTGGTTTTTGAATAGATCAGAATATCGTCGATGAAGACTACAACTGAACTATCAAGATGCTCTCTAAAAAGTCGGTTCATCAAGTCCATGAATATGGCTGGCGCATTCGTCAGTCCGAATGGCATAACGGTGAACTCGTAGTGTCCATACCGTGTCCTGAAAGCTGTCTTCTCAATATCACCCTCTGCAATCCTAATCTGATGGTAGCCAGATCTGAGATCTATCTTCGAGAACACACTGGCCCCTCTCAGCTGATCAAATAAATCATCTATCCGTGGTAATGGGTACTTGTTCTTGACTGTAACCGCATTAAGCTCGCGGTAGTCGATGCAGAGTCGCATACTGCCGTCCTTTTTCTTGACGAACAGCACTGGAGCACCCCAAGGAGAAACACTAGGTCGAATGAATCCCTTGTCGAGGAGGTCCTCCAGCTGTAGCTTCAGCTCCCTCATCTCAGCCGGTGCCATACGGTAGGGTGCCTTAGCAATGGGGCCCGTACCTGGCAACAAGTCGACGGCGAACTCAACCTCGCGCACAGGCGGCATGCCTGGCAGCTCATCAGGAAATAGTCGGGAAAATCTACCACGACTGGAATGTCTACGTCCGTCACGTCGCTCTGTCTCGTGTCCTGTACATAACAGAGGAAGGCTTGTCGGCCCTTCCTAACATCCTTCATCAGGGATAATGCTGACACGATCTTGACAGTCGGCTCTCTCCTCACACTGCGGTATGACACTGTCTTGCCGCTCGGCCCCTTCAGTAGTAGTCGATGCTCTGCGCAATGAAGGCGGCCCCTATGCTTCTGTAGCCAATCCATGCCCACTATGATGTCAAAACCCAAGTTCTTGAACTCAATCAGATCAATGGGAAGGTCTCAGTCATAATGCTGATCTCTAACCCTGTATACTGTCTGGTGCAACCTACTTTCTCCTTCGAAGGAGGGTGACTGAAAAGTCTGAAAGCTGTTCGGGGGTGGCCCCCAGCTTCTTAGCAACGTCGAGGAAATAAAAGAATGCGAAGCCCCTGAGTCGAACAATACGGAAGCACTAACCCATCAATAGGAAAGGTACCTGAGATTACCTCTCGTATTAGCATCGAGTCCCAATAAATCACTAGTTTACTGTTGTTTGTAATTGTCATACCTGTGATGACATTACCAGACTCCTTGGCTTGCGCCATGTCTAGGATGCAGATGGTACCCTCCTTTCCATTTCTATGGCCTGAAGTTATGAATTATGGTATCAACAAAACTGAACACATATACTTGAAGGTAGAAAACTCTTATTTTATTCATTCCAACTGTATTATACAAGGTTACACACTTAACTACTACTATACATCAGTACTGTCTGAAGTCAAATTTAAACGGCCGGGTCGGATGTGGGTATCATTCACTAAGCGGTGGTGCGGTATTGAGCTTAATGCTCTTAATACCATGATATACAAGTCCTCGACTCTCCACCAAATACTAACACATCTCCAGACTTGAGGATGATCTTGCTTGCTAGATCCATCCTCTTCTGGTCTCCATAAATGAACTCAGCATCATCGCCGATGGAAAAAGATACAACTGGTATTCCTCTGGTGATGGACTCGGTCGTCTCATCACGGTCCTGGTGCATTCCAAGCTTCCCTCCCTGTTCATAGTAATTGATGATGCAAACGTCAGGTGTCATGTCGGGTAATGGATAAACTCACAGTCTTGAGCAATATCCATTGCGTTTCTCACCAAGGTAAGGAACTCTCAGGTATCCTAGGTATAGATACGTCACCTACCATCCTCACCTCTCGATAAACCCTAGCTTGTGGATCCCAATCTTTTCCTAAGCACATCATGTGCAGTTTCATTCTAGAACCACTAGTAAATACAGGGGTATAAAACCCTCCTATGCCCTTACCCAAAGCTCTACACTCATTCACTATGGTGATTTGCTCATCTAGGGTTAGGAACTCTCTGAGAAGTATCATGCCCGGTCTGACTACATGACACAACTCACTAGGGTACTCCCGTCTTTCTTCCACGGGTCTAGGTGATCTCTGTCTTGTAAGTGTGGGATAGCAGATATCGAAGTCTCCTAAGAGGTAAAAGGTTTCCTAGGTAAGTTGTTTATCTAAAACGGTAATTTAAACACTCATTCATGCCAAGGTAAACGTTTAACACTTAGTCATGCTTTCATACAATGGTTAAGGTTTCAAACTAACCTTCACCGCGCTGGGTACTAGTGCCAGCGCCTGAAGCTCCCGCTGCATTCAGCATACGGTTGCCCGGCGGGTTCCTCTGGCCCTGGTTCTGCTGCTGCGGCTGCTGCTGCTGCCTCCCTCTGGGCTTGGGGCGCCGGCCCCCTCTGGCCACCTCGAGCTCCACCTCCTCCAGTAGGTGCGCTCTGAGTCCCCTTCTGTGGGCGGTACGCTCGGCTATCATCATTAGCAAAGCACTCGAACGACCTGTGGCCCTTCTTTCCACAATGGTGGCAGTCCACCGCTTGCCCGGTGCAGTCGACACCCGGGTGGTCTTTACCACAGCGCTTGCAGTGAAAGTGGCGCTGGGGTGCAGAACCTATTATCATATCACACTCAGGTTAGTACAAGGATGGTAATGGGTAGTGTAGTACACAATTTATTCACAAGGTTAGATCGCTTACCCTTAGGGGGTACAGATCTAAGAGGCTGCACATCGTAGGTAGGCCCGGTCAGCAACGGGACCTTGTCTTTACCCTTTTGGCTGGCCTGCTCCTTCTTCTTCTCCCTCCAGGAGAACTTCTTCTTCCTGTGATCGTCAAAGTGTCAGGATTAGCAGGTATAAAAGCAGGCAGTAAGTAAGTAATTTAAATGGATTAAATAACTTAAGGTGGTTCTTACTTCCAGCCCTTACTGCCTCCGCCTCCAGCCTCAGTCTCTGCCTCTTTCTCTGGGGCCTTACGCTTCTGCCCCTGGCCGTCCTCCCGGCTGTTCACCATCATCTCAGTCCGAGAAGCAGCGTCATAACACTCCTGTAATACATCAATGAGTTCCCCGAACTTGTAACAAATCAAACTGAGTTATAAGGTACAAACTGTCAATTAGTTTTACCTGAACCGTAGGGTACAAGGTAGCACCCATGGCGGCCTTAATAGCATATCTCAACCCGCCTCTAAACTTCTCTACTTTCACAGCATCAGAATAAACAACTCCTGGGACGAAGTCCAAGAGCCCAATAAACAAGGAGTAGTACTGATCTACTGTCATACTACCCTGCCTCAGGGACTCAAACTCCTCCCTCTTCCTGCTTCAGATGAGCAGGATAGTACTTCTCTCTCAACAATTCCACGAACCAGTCCACCAAAACCCTCTATAGCAAGATAATGTGCCTTCACGGACCTCCACCACGTGCTGGCAGCGTCCTTCAGGTGAAAGGCTGCTATATCGACTCGGTGCTCAGCAGGCACATGTATGGCATCGAACGCCTTCTCGTGCTCAACGATGTATCTCTCGAGGACAGTGGGGTCAGCAACTCCATCATAGGTAGGTACTCGCGTGTCAGCTACGCTCTTCAGCCAATTCGGCTCTCTAGGTGCGGGTACGGGTGGGACTACCGGTGGTGCAGGTGGTGCTCCTATGTGGATACCTCCCATCTGGGCTAGCTGAGCGAAGACGGCAGCTACCGTCTCAGCCACGCCCGCGGCTGGGCCCCGGAGGACCTGCTCCAGGCCCGCCGCCTCTTCCACCACCTCCTCTGCCTGCTGATCGTCTCCCAGAAGACATCTGAAGAATTCAGAACAAAGTCAGCTCTTGGTATAATACTGTACTTTCCCTACCATACTTAACTCAAATCATTTACAACTATCTCTTGGTACTGGTGTGAAATAACCTAGGCTCACGGTACTTAAACTACTATCTCTTGTAATCAGAGCGGTACTCCGCTCTGATACCACTTTTGTAACACCCCTACTAATTCGGCTCCTAATAATCCTATAAAAGTCGTGCACAATAATATCTCGCAGCGGTAAAATAATAACTGTCTTCGCCCTAATGGTGTCACTGTTATCACTCGCCCATACGGTGATAACGAATTACCTGATAATCAACTTGCGAAACGTATTCCCGCAGTGACCACAAGAGATAGATAGTAGAACTTAAACAACTTAAAACAAATCTAACATCAACAATTATTACAGACCGTGAGCATCTAAATCAAATACACCTCGGTTAAACAACCCGAGTCCAAAACCACCTGAGTATCACACCGTACCAAGTCTAAACCAACCGTACTATCACAATGGTCACCTCGCTGCGACCCACCAGCTAATCACCTGAAATAAGATGGTTTGTGGTATGGAATCAGCCCCTGCTGAGTATGTCATCACATGCCCCGTCATGCCCCCAAGACCCCTCAATTATTTGGTCGAGAGCATGAGGTTCATTACATGCAATACCGTTTTAATATTTAAAACTGTAAAAAATTAACAGTAACATCCATACAATAAACACAACCATCAACATATATAATATAACCACAAGTATAACCAATGAACAACCAAGCGAAACAACGAGAATGATAAACAAGTATTAATTCTCGTCCATGGTATAGAACACCATATCGTTCGCCACTGTATAATTCTCAACTTTATTATTTGTTCAGTTATACCTAGTGACAATGTCTCGTTAAAACGACATGTCTCTAGTTACCCATATATTATGGCGGGTCACCCACGGCAGTAGCCACTCCAACGGTAGAGTCTCCGACCAACGAGCCATTCTAGCTCACGGGAAATTTTCTTGATACTTGCGGACCCGTACGCGGACATCCTGGTATCGTTTTTGTGATCACAGGCGCCACAAGAGCCACATCCTCTTGGCTTTACTTTCCATCTTTAATTAATTATTTATTCCATCGCATCGCATTACCAAATTTTCCTAACACAGCAGACTAAGGTCATTAGTCCAATCCGGAGTCTGTAAACTCGGGATCCAGTGTTAGATACGAGAGCGGCGTATAGAAAGGCCAATGCTCCGTATAAAAGTCTCGGATAATATGTATATCTTATTATCCTAGTGCTACAACGTTTTTCTGACGATCCTTATATTTCATATAAGATAGCACCATAGCCGCTAGTTTCGTTTTATATATATTGGTTCATATATACGAACCGGTACTGTTAACTCAACAACAGTAATAATAGAGCAGCTATAAATATACAATTCATGCATATTTAATTAACATTCAGACAAACAATCTTATCACAGATCACACAGAAGTCTGAACTGAGGAAGCCCTCAGAGACAATCAGAGACACATAACAACATACCGTTCACCCTGATGTATTACGGTGGAGTATGAATCAGCAAGATCCTATGCTCCTTGTGTAGTCTCTAACAATCTAAAAACATAATGCTACTGATTAGCATACCGTATAACAACACAATCTCTACGGTACCCCGTACCGTCACTAACACCTCCCGGTTAACCCCCCGTTATTAACTATCAATGTTTGTCGGGTTTTAGGTTTAACTCGAGATCGGGAGAGAGTGTTATATTACATGCGTAGTCTTGTTTGTATATTGGTATAGTTATTGTTAAACTTGTTATCGCATGTAACTTAATGTTTGTAGTCGTATAGTTTTGTTTCTTATTGCATGTATGATTCTTTGTCATGCACTATGCATCTCACCTTAGTATTTATTTTTCTAAGGTTTGTCTTTTTTTTTTAATGTGGTATAATTCATTGTAAACATACTTTTAATATTTAAAATCTCCATTATCCCATGAATACTCTTAACATTAGAATTTCCATATCTAATGTTTATAATTCTTTTCTCCTTATCTATTATCATTTTAATTATGATAATTTATAATTATTGAACCACATCACATTTTCTACACCATTACATATATTTATTTATATATGTGTATTTGGAACTATTTATTATATGGTAAGTCTTATAATCTATATTCATTCTTTTTAATGAATACCTCTTATATTATAAATGTTATAATTCTTATATTAAAAACCATTTATAAATTCCATTTAAAAATGTTAATATTTTCGAACAGCACCTATGTTCTTAAATATTTACAAAATCCACCACTTAATTAATAAATGTCATATTCTAGTTATATAACATATCTTATGACATTTAAGTCATTAAAACAATTATAACCTATAGTTATAAATTTTTTTAAAATACCAAAACACCCTTAATATTTTCGGCTTTTACTTATAACCACTAAACTTCTATAAACACAATTCAATCCCATTTAAACCAAATTAAAAACTTCTTAAAAATTTTCTAATAACCTTAAACCGTTATAAACCCATTTAGCACCCTTAATTTTCGGTAATTACATTACTACCTACCACCCCAAGACTTATAAATCTTTTACAATTTAATAAGTACTCTTTTTTATAAGGTAGTATTTTAATTTCTTAATTTTCTAAACTTGGTCAAAGTCTCCTATATAGTCAACTTTGACCCTAATACCAAAATGGGAAACAATCTTTTCGGTAATTACCTATAACCTATACTTTTCTATTTTTACAATTTTGACCCAAAACTTTATAAAATGTTATAATTTAATTTTTATTAAATTCATTTAAAAACCCTAAATTGCTCTAAATTAAGCCCACGGCTTTCCTAAATTCCTAGTAATTACGAATTGGCCCCAATTTAAATTATAAGCATAAATAAAACTAAATAAGCTTATAAACTTAAATTAAAATGGCCTAATGACATGGCCTTATTACAACCTTGAACTTGCAAAATAAATTACACAATAAATGTCTCAAAATATAGCATATATATTCGGCCTCACTTAGGTTTAATTATTTTCCACATAATGTCATAATTTGACCATTATGTTAATTAAATCCCTTAAATGACTAGCTTAATTTATCTTAGCCATTTTTTTCCATTTTTAGGTCAATATGACCTATATATGAAGTTTCACTCTCGGCCATATATATATATATGCTTAAAAATTGTAAAATCATAAGTTTAAGGTGTTTATACCTTGATTTATCCTTGTATGCTCTCGGCCACTTGTAGGAAAATCACCACATGGTTTAGACATGTTTAATACACAAAAAAACAAGATATGGTTACACTCCAAGCTTGAGCTTAACCATAAGGAATAATTAATGTAAGATTTAAGGCAAAATCACCTTAAAATGCAGGGAAGTTCAAGTGGTTTCGACCTGAACCAAACACACCACAAGGTGTTAGATCCACCATATTGACATAGGAAATAGTTAGATCTCGAAATGCTACCTTGTTATTAGGTTTTACCTTGGAAAAATGCCTTAAAGAGAGTATTTCTCTTGGATCTTGGTCACCCTTGCTCCAAATGGCTAACCAACTGAATGAGTATGTAAATATGAAGATTATGAGTGTATAAACTCATAAAAATTGAAGGAAGAAAACCGCATGGAGTGGAGATCCTTAAGGTATGTTTTTACCTTAAAATGTAGATTTGAACAACCTTGGTCCCTCTACTGGTCTCAACCGATTTTAGCTCTTGTTTCTAACCTTAGAACACTGAGAATAAGCCATAGGAATTGTTGAGCCACGAAATCTTGGTGTTGGTAAAAAAAACAAAAATGGGAGAATGAAGAAAACGGGCTAAAAAAAAAATGCATTAAAAACACTTACCTTTAGGACTTAGGAGCTAGGTTTGCCTTCCATGTTCAAGAACAAGCTTTGAGAGCTTCAAGGAAGGGAGCTCGCTGGGCAAAGGAAATCGACGGGAAGGAGCTCGGCTGGGCAGAAGGAAATCGGACAGGGAAGGAAGGAGAAGGTGAGAAAGGTGGGAAATAATGTAAAAAGGTAAGGTTACTATTCTGAATTGAAGATTAGGTAGCAATTTGTCCCAAAATCATTGTATGCTGTCTCCTCTCTTATTGCAGCCGATCTCCATGGTCCAAAGGGGTCAATTAATTGACCATTGACCATGTTTGGTCAATATTGACTCATGCGGGCCCCACTTTTAGGGTTTTATTAATATTAATTTGTAAAAATTCATAAATTTCTGGAATTAAATTCCTAATATGATATAATATGATTAGATATCATATTTAAGGATAATTATAATTTTAAGCCCATTAAAAATCAATTTAAAAGGCAATCTCACAAAAACGTGCTTTAAGGTGTTCTAGCGCACATTTTTGTGTCACAGGGTGTTCCTGAGCTTAGTTCTCTTTGAGAATGGTTTTGTGTGTTCCTTACTTCATTATAATACTTAGGAATCCACTTTGGATCCTATTTGAGGTCATACAATCTTTTGGTGTCTTAAAGCACATTTTGGCTTTACCGATCTTAAGGCGTGTTTTGCCTTGTTGAGATCTCTTAGATTGTTCCCCAATAATATATAGATGCTTAATAATCATCTTAGATCATTAATAGATCATTTAATTATATTTTAAAGATTAGGGGTATTTCACATACCCTGACTTTGGGGCTTGTTTAAGCCCATAAATGCTTTGTCAAGCTTGAGTACCATGTCCTTCCCTTCTTGTGTTTCAAAGCCTGAAGGTTATCTACATACACTTCTTCCTGGACATACCCGTTGAAAAAGGCACTTTTGATGTCGAGTTGGAAGAGTTTGATTCCTTGTGTGCGGCAAATGCAATAAGTAATCGAATGGATTCCATCCTTGCTACTGGGGCAAAGGTTTCTTGGAAATCTATCCCTTCTTGTTGACGATATCCTTGTACTACCAAATGAGCCTTGTTTCTAATGACTTTCCCATTTCATTCAGTTTGTTCTTGAAACCCCACTTCGTTCCAAGTACCCTTTGATGTGTAGGACGAGGCACAAGATGCCAAACTTTGCATCTTTCAAACTGGTTTAATTCCTCTTGCATTGCTTTAATCCAGTCTTAGTCTTGTAGGGCTTCTTTGAAGTTTTTGGGTTCAATGGGTGAAACTGTAGTGGAGAAGGCTAAGAGATTTCGAGTTTGTACTCTGGTCTGAATTCCCTTGGAGATATCCGATATGATGTTCTCCAATGCGTGATCTTTATATAGAACTCGAGATTGATGAATGGTTGATGATGATATAGGATCTTAGACATCACTATTTCCTTCATCGCTATGTTGCTGCTGAGCAGTCGCTGACCTGTCGGGCAGGTATTCCTTAGTCGGTGACTCATCTTTGGTATTGTCTATGTGATCTTGTCCTGCTAGATCAAATCCAAAAGCTTCATCCTCTTCAGGTTCTTTGATCTTATGGATTTCAGCCTCATCAAAGACCACACGTACACTCTCTTCTACTTTCAGAGTCCTTTTGTTATAGATTTTGTATGCACTGTTCCTTTCTGAGTACCCAAGGAATATAGCCAGTTCACTCCTAGCATCGAACTTTCCTAGGGAATTCATTCCATTGTCATGGACATAACACTTACAACCAAAGATCTGAGATGGGTTATGCTTGGTTTTCTACCCTTGATCAACTCATAGGGTGTTTTGTTGAGGATTGGTCGTATGAGCGTTCTATTGGTGACTTAACAGGCAGTTGCTACAACTTCAGCCCAAAAGACTTGAGGAAGATTGTAACACCCCCTACAACGGCCTTCACAACTAATTGAAATCGCAGCGGAACTAAACAACTAAACATTAACTAAACGCTTCGGTGCTACAACGCCGTCAACCACCCACGTGGTTAACAAGGCAGAATAAATACAAGTGTACCGGTCTGATGATCAGACTCCCGAGCATAGAACTAAACCATAATACATCATATACAATACCGAGTATTTGATTACATTCTTTCTTCACAGTAAACAGCCAATATACCGCCACAGTAGTATCAACGGGTCAAAATATAATGCCACGGGAGCACAGGCGCATCCCGGCTCAACATCCAAAATAACCAAAAGTACATCTGCGGCCTAGGACCTACAGCCACTCTGCTTCCTCGATCCTCATCCTGCAGTAAAAATATGGAGCCCCCGAGGGGGTCAGCAACCCTTGGCTGGTATGGTTAACGCGCAGCCCATCGGCTACCGGGATACGCGCAACTAATTGTCATGATAACATGGCATTCATTTATACATAACATAACATAACATAATATGTGGCATAGCATCAATAGTGCATAGCACAACATCACATGCACAGTGGATACTCTTTCCACAACAACAAACCAAGAAGTTTAAACAACATAAGAGCCTAGAGAATGGTTCACCCTCATGTTAAGCTCGTTACACACACTCATTACCGTTCTTTTATTCGAACGAGTAACTTAAGTCACAGATGGTTCGGATATAGTGACCCGAACACACCACACAAACACATGTTCCCACTAAACCGATCATAAGTCAGAATAGGTAAGCCTTGGAGGAAGCTAGCGGGAGATTGAACGCCAAATTAAGGAGAACACTTAACAACATAAGAGTCGAATCTGATTCAGATATCTACTCTTAACTTACATGCATGACCGGACAACCGGATTCCTCACTTCCCAGTTAGCACTTGTTAGAAGTTCACGGTGGAACTTAACAAATAATACACAACAAGTGGTAAGTCATGTTAGACACTCACAAGGGAATTGAGTCACATCACAACATCACAATAATATGAATAACGGTAAACTCGTTACATGTTTAAGTCTTATAACGTCATAAACATACAGAAAAACAAACAACACACAAGCCGGTGTAATCCGGTAGGCAACAGACTGCAAGAAAACCATACCTTGGTCCTTGCTTCGATTGATTTCCACTGTAGGTCACTCCTACACATGTTTAAGATTGTCGGTTAATTATTTACTTAACTTCAAACTTACTAAATGTTTAACATGATTGTATGACATGTTTTTAATGCCCAATTATTCCTCCATTACCTACATTATACCCTAGGGGTTAACTACATTTGCCACATCCTTTACTGTTTTTTTTTTCAAGTTTTGGTCCGACCGAACATACCCAAGTTCGGTCCATTCCAGAACACATTTCCGTTTGAAAATTCTAACCCGACCGGACTTGCAAGTTCGGTCCACAAGGTCGGTCCATTCCGAGAGTTTCCCCGTGGAATTTTTAAGCCCGACCGAACTTGCCAAGTCGGTCCCATGTGTTTCTCTCGCTTCCCCTACTCCAAGTCCACCTCTGCAGCTCCCCAAGTTCCGCCCGTACACAAAATACAAGCCCAACCGAACTGTAGTCCGGTCCCCAAGTTCGGTCGTTCCAGAGCCATTCTCGCAGGGTATACTGGGCTCGACCGACCTTGCAAGTTCGGTCGCAAGTTCGGTCTGCTCCAGACCCTTATTTTCCATTGCTCATTTAACTCCAAACTTCACCTCATATATCCTAGTACACCCTAACCTCATTTGGGCACTTCAAACACACCTTAAGAAATCCTTAAACACTCATAAAACTCATTTCTAATTCCTTAAACCTTAACCTTACTCATTTCTTCCAAAATTCCTAACACTTACAATGTTTTCTCCTAGGTCTACCAGTGGTGTTTCATACCTAAGATGATCACTTATGCCAAAATACTCCCTCACCACCACAACATCATCTCTCAAGCAGCATTCTATTCTCCCAACCACTCCTTATGTCATTCTTGAAATCCTTTTTTTTCAAGTCTACACTTTCTCCTTGTTCACCAAAGTTTGCTTAAATCTTAACACAAGTCCAAATGACTTTAGTGTATCCTAAAACATTCATTTGCATTATAAAATCCTCTAGAACATTGCCTAAGCCCTTTTTACATCTTAAAACACCTTAATGCATGTTTCTTTCACTAGAAAAACACTTAACCATTCTAAACATTTCTTAGCTTATTAAACTCATTTTAAACCCTTAAAACTTCTTGTTTACTACCTAAATTTTGACATGACCACTCCTAGAACATTACTAAACCAAGACACATTGTCTTCACCATCAAACAACCATGAACACTAAAATCCATCAAACACATCTTTATACACAAACTTCACACATTTAGCACTACATCACAATATAATGCATATTTAAATTGCATGGCACTTAGGCCCTTAAATAACATGGCTCTTAGGCCCTTAAGATGCATAAATCATAAACACTGAATTTCCACACTATATTTGCCTTGACCTGCAAATACACTCAACAACACATATGCCTTTTACTAATCCCTTAAGAGCATTCTTCTAAGTTACTTCCCATTGGCTCCTTAGATCATTTTCATAAGCAATACAAGCTCATTTCTCCTAAGACTTTAAACCACATTAGGTTAGCATATTTACCTTTTTCCTCACAAACTTCTTTCTTGTTTCCTTGTTTAAAATCGGCAAGGCTTTAGATTGTTTGTCAACTTCTAAACATTATACAAACAACATAATGAGTATTCAAGCTTTAAGCTTCATCTCATTGTAAACCCTAGATTGTACATTGTTTCAAAAGCATTAAGATAATTGTTTTACCTTAGAACTTGAAGAGAGTTTGAATATATACCAAGAGAGGACTCCACCTAGTCCATGAAAGGTTTGGAATGAAGCTAGAACAAAGCAACATAAGGACTCCATTAAGAGTGATTTTCGGTCAAGATAAAAATGAAGAAACATCATTTTCTTTGAGATTCCTTACCTAAAGCAAGGAATCAATAATATATAGAAATATAGCTCAAGCTCCTTCAATGGTGGAAGAACTCCATGGAACCGAAATGGTGGTCTTGAAGTTTTGAGAAGATAGAAATGAAGAGCTGATGAGACTAAGAGAATGGTGGTATTTGTTTTTGATTTGGTTAAGTGAGCTAGAAATAACAAGAGGTCAAAGATGGAGTTTTGATGGTGGTGGTGTATTACCGTGAGAGAGAGACCAAGAATGGAGAAGGTGAAGTGTTGGAGACGGTGGGAAATGAAGGAAGGAAATAGAGAATGAGGTAAGTCTTGCTTTTAGAAGATATTTGTACTTAATAAAGTAAATAGTAACTAAGTAGTCATCTTTTATTTACTTAACATGTTAACAAGGGTGGTGAGTCACCACACCTTAAAAACCAGCCCTATTATTATAACAAGGGTATTTTAGTCTTTGATGACTCATTTAATTACTTATAACATCATATGTTACAAACTAGCTTATTAAAGTTACTATTCATAAAACAAGGCACATAGAAGTGAAATTTTTATTTCCCATTGATATAGACTTCCAAATGTGATACTATATAGTACACATGTTAATTAAAGAGCAATGATGGACATCTAGCCATTCAAAAATCATTTACAAGACAATTTTTCAAAAATGTGCTTTAAGACTCCTTAAAGCACATTTTATGTTTTAACTTGTTTTCAAGCTTGGTTTTCTTTGCTAATTGGTTTAATATGTTCATTAGTATATAAATAAGGTCTTGGCAAGTTCACTAGGTCTTACCCAAGCTTATCCCAAGCTTAGAGCACATTTTAGCTCTAATTGACCTTTAAAGCACATTTTGTGTTTTCAATTGTTAAAATTTGTTTACTAATGTTTCTAAGACTCTTTTTAGTCTTAATATAACATATTTAAATGTTTAAACAACATACTAAGGTTTGGGGTATTTCAATCTACCCCCCTTTGTGGAGGGTGATTTTTCGGTATGAGGGGGTCTATCTAAATGCGAACTAGCTGAGAAGCCTAGATCCTAGAAAAGGCCATTCTGTGGAGGGTGAAAACCCGTTATTCTGGCAGCCCTCAAATACCTACTAAATCGTCCGTCTTTCCCAGAAAGCATAAAGGGGAGTGCAAGTGTGCACTACACCGCGTCTCGATGGGCTCCACGCGGACTTATGCCCTAAAGGCGGAAGTTGACTAGAGTCGCCACCTAGTTTGACCTATGATAACTAGGAAGGAAGATCGGGTTCTAGGAACCGTTAATTGACTCTGATGATTTGTTGCTATGGAAAGGACTTATCTGATCATACTAGAGATTCTATGTGGGTTCGCACTGGGTACACCCCTCGGAAGTGGCAATGACCACAACCTTGGATTGGTGCCCGAGGAAACCTCGGTCTCCAATTGTCGGGATTTCCTTCTTTCAAAACCTTGTTAGAGAGATTCATTTAAAGCCAACGATAGGATTAGGACGGGAAGAGAGAAAGAGAGTGGATGAAGCGAGCTTTTCTGTCAAGCTCACGCCAAGGGGAGGAATTGCTGAATTCGGATGAGTATAGAATGAAGATCTGGAAGTCTGGGAAGTTGAGGTTGAGTGAATAGACAAGACCTGGAGTCTGATGGTTTGAAGTTTGTGGGGGGGCCAAAGAAGGTTTGAGCGTTTTGAGAGATATGAGAGCCACCTTAGAGGGGAAAAGGGTTTTTTGTTTGGAATGGGGTCGCACCCTAGATGGGCTGCCTACGTACTCAACTCCCTGTTGAGATCAGACTTACGTAGTTCACGATTATTAGGAGATGCTTGAATCCTCCTGGGATGTTTGAAGTATGGGGTTTGTTTAGTCTGTGAGACGCTCAGGTCTATGAGACGTTTGAAACCTTGAGATGTCGAAGTCTGTGAGACATTCGGATCTGTGAGACGCTCGGGTCTGTGAGATGCTCTGGTCTGTGAGATATTCGAATCGTTGGGATAACAAAGTCTGTGAGACGCTCGGGTCTGTGAGACAATACGGGGTTGTTGGAGATGAGATGGCTGAGTGAAAAATGCATTTTGATTGATGTGGGGTCGCACCCTGTGTGGGTTGCCCTACGTACTCAACTCCCTGTTGAGATCAGACCTTACGTAGTTCAGAGATTTTGGGTTTTGGTAGTTTTGATGTTTGTGGGGTTTGAGAATATTTGAGGTGTTGAGATTTAGAAGGGTTCGGAGTTTGATAAGTTTCGGGTTTTTGCTAGTAGTGTGTAGTCGCTGTGGTCTGTCTGAGACTTTTGAGTGTGGGGAATTGGATTTTGGAGGATATATGAGATTTTGAGGAGTTTGAAGCTTTCAAGGAGTTTGAAGTTGGAATTTGAGATTTACAAAGTTTGAAATTATTTGGGATTGAAATGAATTTTTGAATTGAATCGAAATTTGAATTGGGTTTTCAAAGTGAATGAATTTTGAATTGAGCTAGAATTGAATGAATTTTAAATTGAATTGGAATGAATTGAATGAATTTAGAATTGAATTGAACTTGAATTGAATTTGAATTGGAATTGATTTGAGCTGGATTGATTTTGGACTAATATTGGGCAGATTTGGGCTAAATTGAATTCGGGATGGGTTTGAGTGAAGTGTGTCTGATTTGGACCTCAAATTGAGCTTTGAATTGAATTGGAATTTACAAGTTGGGTTAAATTTGGGCTTGGGCTGAAATGGGTTTGATTCGATACGGTTGGACCCGAAATGGGCTTGGGCTGATTAGGCCATTTTGAATTTTGGGCCAAGGTGGGTGGTTTTTGGCCCAGATTGATGTTTTTGGGCCAGATTAGAATTGCATTGCATTTGGAATTGAATTTAATTTCTCTTCTCTTTCTTTTTGGTAAAGTTTTTTAATGAAATTAAAGGGTGGTTTGGGATAGGCTTTAAAAGTTTGGAAAGTATTGTTCCCCACAAAGCAAATCAGAAATAAGCTAGCTGTGGGGTACCTTCAAAGGCTTTAAAAGAGAACTTCAAAGTTTTGGAAGATATTGTTCCCCACAAAGCAAATCAGAAATAAGCTAGCCGTGGGGTACCTTCCAAGACTTGAACACAATAAATGAGTGACCTAGAGGGCTATCTAGGCTTAAAATAAATATCAGTAAAAAATTGAATGAAAGAACAAAAATTCAATAATGATCAACAACAAAACCGACGGAAACGGCCGAAAAAAACTAAAGGCCAGCAATTTCTATTTTATTGCCTTTAGAGAGACTGATAAGAGTTTTTTTAAAACCACATATCGAAAGCAAGGAGCATGAAATCAATTAAATTGATGACCATAATTGATGTGGCGTTACACTGATATACTAGATTATTTCTTGTTTCTTCCGCTTTTTTTTTAGCCCTTTTCTGACTAAAGGTGAAGATTGAACCCAACTGGATAAGCTAAGCTAAAGAGTCCACACTGTGCGTTAGCAGCTAATTAACAAATCGTTACAGAGAATTAGTGTGAAATAACAAACTAGCACAATGAGATTACAACAGCTCAAGAACATACTCAGATTCTTCACACGTGAGATTGGTATGCTATTTCCTAATCAGAAAAAAAACAACTTGAAATGCAGCATATTCGATTCTGGGTTGCTAAATTAGTTTGCTTATTTTCCTCGTTCTTCTGGATTACCAACCTTCTAACAACCACTAATGGTTACAACGTTATATATACATGGATTACAGATTACAAATTAACAAAACGAACATCTGTGGCTACACATTTTTAAACATGAGTCCGGCATTCAGGAGAACGGAAACGAGATGGACAGACACATGAATAATGGTATCCTGCAGCAGAATGAGAATAAACAACATCCTATGACAGAACAGAAAATTGAAGGTTAAATCAAGACAAGGATAAAATACCAGAGGTGGAGATGGCAGAATTTTCCTGTAAGAATGAAGAAAATAACAAAGGATAACAAACAGAGCAGCACATATTAGCCCATGGTTGTAGTCGGTCAAATAAAGAAGAAAGAAGAAAAGAATGAAACAATGAAATTAGCAGGGAACTTAAAACTACTGAGAATGAGAGAAACCCAAACACCACATCTTGGTTTCAGAATGGAGATGGGTTTTGCATTCGAACTAGAAGGTGGGCATGTTGTATTTCATGTAACAGGAACAATCGACTTGTCTTGAATGGTAGGATCTCCTCAAGTAGACTTCAAAACCAGATGAACAACATATAGTTTCCAAAATTCATAGAGCTATAGCATATGTGAATAGGAGTATGGGAAATAGATTTTGACAGACATTGGACGAACCAAGACTAGTAAACAGAACATGAACTATAAACTATACTCGGAAACTCTCAGTCACAGTTTCTGCTTCACAAAATGTTCGAACCAGAAAGCCAACTAAAATCAATGGTCAATGAAAAAATGATGTAATAAGCAGTAGCCATAAGTATTCAAACAGCTTGACAGAGATTGAGGATAAGGAGAGAATGCACAACCAGTAAACACATTAGTCAGCCTGGATGACTGAGAAGACAGGGAATAACTAGAGTTTGAATATCAACACAGTCACACTGATGATGAGCACCTTTGGATTTCTTATTCGAATTCTGAAACAGAGACTCTTAAAAATTGAGAATCCAACCAGAAATAAAGTTGATGACAAGAAAGAGTTAAGAGTATCTCGAGACAAACCATACATCGAACCCAAATACTGGACATGAAAACCGTATACTGCGGTGGGACAGAATAGACTTAGACAAATGAGGTCTATCATTTCTCAAGGATGCAAAGACGAATAGCAGTCTCCGGTTTAGACTTAAATTTTTACTTCAATGACTTCATAAACCCATCATGGGTTATGCATCCTCATGTCATAAACGCAAGAAGAGGTAGTAAAGTGCATCAGTACAGGAAAATATCTCAACAAACGAAATTTCAACGATGCAAGCAAAACGACCAGAATAGGGATAGACCATAGCAGAGACCATATGAACTTCTGAAACCGCGACTTGTATGCACTGATGTCAGTGAAATAGAAAGGAAATGTAAGCAAAACGAACTGGGTGCAAAGCATTGATACTTACGACAGGTACAGCTCTAGCAAAACCATATAACCCATGGATTCACTTCAGCTTGGGGTTAATTTATGAACAAAACGAAAATGCTGCAGAGAGGTGGGATAAGAGGGACGACGCGAAACTCGGAAATAGATTTCCGGTGAAATCGATCCCTCTTCCTCTTTCTCTAGTTATTACCGATTGGTTTTAGCAAGACAAAACAACGAGAAAAGGACGCATGGTTGAAAAAGAAAAATCAGAGAAGAAATCGACAGAGAGGGGATTGAGAAAATAAGACCAGCATCAATATATCTACTGAAGTCTAAAGTGACCATGCTATTACATGTATCATTCGTTTCCAAATTCGAGGATAAAATGACTGAAGTTTTAAACAAATTTAAAAGCGACAGAGAAACAAAATCGACAGTAGCATCGGACTTGTCCCGATGAAGTCGATACAGCGGGTCATCCCTCTTGTAGTTCATCTGACCAAATAAACAAGAAAAGGAACTGATGGCGCAGCACAAAGCATGATCGAAGGAGTTTTCGGGTCCGGTTTTCAATCGGCAAGGTCGAAATGCTGCTTACTCTGTCGATCGAATTGGTGGAACAAAATTTCAGGTGGAAACCTCGATGAAATGGGAGGTTTTTAAAAGATTTGAGAGATGGTGTTGTTTTCTCTTTTTGTGCTCTTCGGTGAAGATTCGACTGGAGTATAGTGAGAGCGAATAGAAGGGAACTTCTAATTTCTGAATTTTTTGCTCCTCTGCGAGGGGTTTGAGGTTCTTCGAAGGGAAATTGGGTAGAAGAGGAATGACGATGGTTCAAGGTGGATGTTCTGGAGATTTTTTAGATTTTTCGAACTTGAGAAGAAGAAGGGAAAACAGGGAATGTTTAATCGAGGAATGAGAATGTTCAGCCTCTGTGCCCGCCGGTTTCTTCGAATACTACTGTTGGGTTTCTGTTGTTGTTATATAATAAAAAAAACTAGGGTTTCGGGACAGGTGTTGGGCCAGGATTAATTTGGGGCTGGATTTTGACTTTGAGTCAATGAGGGTCTCGTTTGGACTGGTGTCTGGCACGAAAAAGAAACAAAATAGAACAACATGCTCTCACTAAGATTCGAGCTCCGGTTTCCTCCTTCCAGATAAGCGCTAACCAACTATGCTGTTACAGGACTTGGTAGATACACGGAGATACACTGTTTTTAAGCCGTGTTAAATGTTAAAATAAAAAAAAAAGAAGCAAAAAACACTCTTGCTGGGATTCAAACTCACGACTAAGGGATGCATTGAGGGATACACTAACCAATTATGCCAATGTAGAATTCAATAAATAAATGAGAGAAATAATACTACTGTTCTAATTCAAATTGAATGGCTTCTCTAAAAAAGTTGTTTTTACAATAAAGTATACAATACAATGAAAGAGTTCATCTGATGGCATGAAATTATGGGATATAATGGTGAAAATGTACATAAAATGATGAAATAATAACGATAATACAAGTAAAAGTATCAATAAAATGAAATGAGATAAGATAAACAAGAAACGAAATAGCATGAACCGAGATAAAACGAACATGAAAATAAAATAAGTAAATAAAACAGAACCGACTAACAAGAAATAAATCGAAAATAAAATGGTAAAATAAGTAAGTAACGCAAACGGATGGATTTGAAATCGGATGCTCTGAAAATTGATTTTTAAAAAATTTGTCATAAAATGACAGTTTTATTTTGGTATGCACATGAATGAGTTTTAAAAGAAAGGCGACGACCCTCTTATTTTATTTACATGTCTGAATTTATTGCTTTATGGGGTGAGAATTTTGGTGTCTACACCCTTAAAAGAACTTTGTCCTCAAAGTTCACACTTCCACATATCCTAAATGTTAGAGCACGGGAACACATATAACAATATTTCCATACAACATAACATCGGACAAGGTCCATACTGTAACACCCGGATTTTTCCTTAAAACATAGGAAATAAAATAACAAAGCTAACGGTGAAAACGGCTTCGAAAACGGACTCCAAACGAGCCCTAAAGGTGCAAAACAAGCTTGGTCCGAACTTGTGTCCGGACATGGGAAGTTCGGACACAAGTCGAGAAAGTTAAACCGCAGAAATCCATTTGTCCGAACTTGTGTCCGGACATTGATGTTCGGACACAAGTCGAGAGTTAAAAGGTCTGAAAACCAAAGGCGTCCGAACTTGTGTCCGGACTTGGAAGTTCGGACACAAGTGAGTTTAAAAAGTCCGAGAAATTTAACGTGGCGTGTCCGAACATCAATGTTCGGACCAAAGTTCGGACACACCAAAACAGAGAGCTTCTAAAACATTCAGGGCCTGTCCGAACATGGATGTCCGGACGGACGTTCGGACAGGTCCTGATGAGTATTTTCCCAGCGGAAACAGAACCAAATTAACATAAAAAATAACCATAAAAACTCAGCAATCAAAGAAGAATCATTCCAATAACTTAGTACCTCCAATGATAACGAAAATACCATCGAAATATCTCTTATACAGAAAGCAAATCTCCATCATAAACAAGACTCCTTAGAGAACAAAACCGATAAAACACTTCAACTTATTAGCAGCGGAATAGCAAAATCCAAAAGGCGTTACCGCCACACTCTAACAAAGAGTGCTCAGGCTTTAAACTACTAACCAACCCAAAACGTTTCCAAAAAAAACTGGTAAAACATCACAATACCAAAACATAACTCAACTTGTTCCAAACGTAGTAATTGTCCAATCATCCTAAGCTATGTGACAGCGTGTCCCAATCCCCAAATCAGCCATGAGTACCTGCGATCATAAAACAACAATAGAAAACGCGAAGGGATCGCGCAAATCAGCAAAACTGAGTAAACATTGCCTCAACCTGTAAATATATTTGGAAACCCATTTGCAATTTTAAAACCATACTTGTACAGAAACGTAAACCACAACACCAATTCCAAATATCAATCACAAAACATTTCGGGGGAGAACTTTCCAAGAATCAAATCAATGGCTTACACGGACGACCCCCAAATCGGGTCGCAACAATTAGAATCCCACCTCACTCTATGTCCTTAAGTGTGCACACCCCCCAGAAGGTAACTTACGACCCAAAGGAGTAGATCAGTAGAGCTTAACTGCAAGTAATGTCTGCAGGCAAAATAATAAGAATATCCACGGGGTACATAGTACCAATAGTTACACGGAGCGCCATATAGGCACCAACAATTTACACGGAGCACCAAGAGGTACCAACAATTCCAATAACCAATTCAAAGAAAGTCTCCCAAAACCTTTATTCAAACCCTTTCGCAAAACATCTCACCAGAATACACAGGGGAAAATAATTCCCAAACTTTCACAAAATCAAGACCATATCCAAACCAATCCATTGTTAATTCGCAAAAACACAGAGGTAGAGAATGTTGAGCACAACATTTACCTGGATACGTTCACAGCCACGAAATCACTCAGCAGAATCAGCAGTAGCGTTCGTCAGGGAAATCGGAGTCTAGAATACAAGCAGAACACAATCAGATACTACCCAGAGACTAGCGAATTAATCAGCTAACCTTACCAACGGATACCCCTTACCCTTCTATCAATACCGGCACCAGAGAAGCGGCCTAACGACGATGGAGAATAAGAGCGTGAATTTGAGAAGGGTTAGGAGCTTAAAGAAAGA
Organism: Limonium bicolor; assembly: GCA_023374045.1. NCBI lineage: Eukaryota > Viridiplantae > Streptophyta > Magnoliopsida > Caryophyllales > Plumbaginaceae > Limonium > Limonium bicolor. The sequence continues at coordinate 174,029,923 of CM041778.1, read as the reverse complement.
GAGAAGAGTGGAGGCAGTAGGTTGAAGATGGAAGCGATCGTGATAGCGATCGTGGTATTAAATAGAAACAATATGGAAATAATTAAAGGATTAGTCTTTAACTAATAAATGTATTTAGATTAGTGAGAGGAGAATTTATAAGTAATGTTGTAAAATAACTTGAAATGAGTTTATAAATAAGATTTCAATTTAAAGGTAAATGAATAACGTTAAAATCATGGAAGGATCTAGATTCAAAATTTAGAGAGATAAATAAATACTATTTGGCTAAAGTAAAAAAAAACAAAATAGAAGAAGGGCTAACTGATCGTTAGTGAAGGATGAGGAGAATTATCTAAATAATTAGATAAAAGGAATAAATACATAATAGCTGAATAAATGAGTTAGGAAGAGGAAAATATTTTAGAGAGAAGTAAAATCAAATTTGTATTCTTGAACATAATAAAGTTATCTGAAATGAACGTAATATACCTATGTATATTGCTTCTCTGGGCCTTTATTAATCTTACCCATAACATCCTTGACTATATGCTAATTTAATCCTACGCCAAAATTCACGGGTATTTCATCTCATCCCCTTAAAAGAAAGCTTCGCCCTCGAAGCTAAGCCTAGATGATATCCCAACCAAAAGACTGATTCTGAAAGCTGAATCCGACTGAACTTGACATAAGTCTTAAACGGTTACCTGCTCGAAAAGCTGAGGGTATTTCTTCTTCATTTCCTCTTCGACCTCCCACGTCGCCTCCTCAGTCCCATGATTCGACCACAACACCTTGACCATCCGGGTGGACTTCGATCGGGTTTCTCTAGTCTTGGTGTCCAATACTTTAATGGGGTACTCCTCATATGATAGGTTCTGCTCCAATTCCAGCACCTCAGGCTGTAGAACGTGGGACGGGTCGGGGACGTAACGCTTCAGCTGAGAGACGTGAAAAACATTATGGACTCTCTCCATTTCACCAGGTAGTGCTAATCTGTAAGCTACCTCTCCAATTCTCTCCAGGACCTCGTAAGGACCCACGAATTTGGGGCTTAATTTCCCCTTCTTCCCAAATCTGGTTACCCCTCTCACAGGAGACACCTTCAGGAAGACTCTATCACCAACTTCGAATTCAACCGGTCTCCTCTTTAAGTCGGCATAGGACTTCTGCCTGTCCTGGGCTGCTTTCATTCGGCTCTGGATGATTCGGACCTGCTCCATCGTCTCCTCTATCAGCTGGGGTCCCAATATCACTGTCTCGCTGATGTCGCTCCAACATAAAGGGGGTTCTGCATTTCCTCCCATACAAGGCTTCATAGGGAGCCATCTTAATACTAGAGTGGTAACTGTTATTATACGAGAACTCCACCAGGTGAAGTCTATCTGCCCAAGTCCCCTGAAAGTCCATGACACATGCTCGAAGCATGTCCTCCAAGGTCTGGATAGTCCTCTCCGTCTGACCATCTGTCGCCGGGTGGAAAGCAGTGCTCAATTTCAATTTAGTACCCATAGCCTTCTGAAACTGCTGCCAGAAATGTGCCAAAATCTCGAGTCTCGATCAGATACTATCGTCTGAGGCACGCCATGGTATCTGACCACATTCTTAAGGTATGCATCCACTAGCTGGCTCATAGACCAAGTGCTCTTCATAGGTATGAATCGAGCGGACTTGGTGAGTCGATCCACGATCACCCATATCTGGTTGACTCCACCCTTCGCTGGCGGTAGTCCGACTACGAAATCCATAGAAATAGAGTCCCACTTCCATTTGGGTACTTCCAAGGGCTGCAACAATCCTCCCATCCTCTTATGCTCGAACTTCACCTTCTGACAGGTGAGGCATTTAGACACGAACTCTGCTACCTCCCGCTTCATCTTTGGCCACCAGAACAGCTTCTTCAGATCCTTGTACAATTTATCTCCGCCTGGGTGGACTGAATAGGGAGTATTATGAGCCTCCTTCATCAGTCTCTCCTTCACATCTGCACAACCTTGAGGGACGCACCAACGGCCTCTAAATCTCAGACTGCCATCAGCGTGGATTTCAAATCCTTCTGCCTTCCCTTCCTTTAACTTCTCTCTGATTCGTTCCAATTTAACATCATCGGCTGTCCCTTGAGTATCTCCCCATAGATGTCGGAAGAGGCACTCATATGGTACAGCTTCACCTCGTGCTCTACTCCCCAGATCCATCACCTCCAAATTCAGCCTCTGAAACTCCCGAGCTAGCTCATCAGGGAGGACCCACATAGAATTCACTGAATGACTCCTCTTTCTGCTTAACGCATCAGCTACCAAGTTGGACTTCCCTTCATGATACAGAATCTCCAAATCATAGTCCTTAATCAGCTCTAGCCATCGTCTCTGCCTCATATTCAAATCCTTTTGGGTGAAAATATACTTGAGGCTTTTATGGTCGGTGAAGATCTTGCACGAGACACCATAGAGGTAGTGTCTCCAGATCTTGAGTGCAAAAACCACGGCTGCTAACTCCAAGTCATGCGTCGGATATCTGGTCTCATACTCTTTCAACTGCCTCGACGCGTAAGCTATGACCTTCCCGTGCTGCATCAGGACGCACCCTAAGCCATATTTGGAAGCATCGCTGAAAACTTCGAACCCATCTGTCCCTGAGGGCAAGGTCAGGACTGGAGCTGTGGTCAGCTCTCTTTCAACGTGGAACGCCTTCTCACAGTCGCTGTCCCACTGGAACTTGATCACTTTCTTCATAAGGTTGGTGAGGGGTCTCGCTATCTTCGAGAAGTCCTTCACGAAACGTCTGTAATACCCTGCCAAGCCCAGAAAGCTTCGCACTTCAGTCAGGTTACTGGGCCTTGGCCATCTTTTACGGCCTGAATCTTCGACGGATCTACTGAGATGCCTTCACTAGTGATGACGTGGCCCAAAAATGCCACTCGGTCTAACCAGAAGTCACACTTGGACAGCTTCGCGTACAGCTGCTGCTCTCTCAATGTCTGCAATACTAGTCTCAAATGTTCCTCATGCTCCCGTTCGTCCTTGGAATATATAAGGATGTCATCTATGAAAACCACCACAAACCGATCCAAATATGGGTGGAAGATACGGTTCATGAGGTCCATAAAGACAGCTGGGGCGTTGGTAAGTCCAAAGGGCATCACCAAGAATTCAAAGTGCCCATACCTAGTCCGGAAGGCTGTCTTCGGGATGTCTCTCTCTGCTACTCTGAGCTGATGGTACCCTGACCTCAAATCGATCTTCGAGAAGGTCCTGCCCCTTGCAGCTGATCAAAGAGATCGTCTATTCTCGGCAAGGGGTATCTGTTCTTCACTGTGATCTGGTTCAGCTCCCTGTAGTCGATGCACAACCTCATACTCCCGTCTTTCTTCTTCACAAACAAGACCGGGGCTCCCCAAGGCGATACACTCGGGCGAATGTATCCTTTATCCAAAAGATCCTCCAACTGGGTCTTCAATTCTTTCAACTCTGAGGGTGCCATCCGGTAAGGAGCCTTCGAAATCGGTGCTGAGCCTGGCACAAGGTCGATGCTGAATTCCACTTCTCGGTCTGGCGGCATACCCGGAATCTCGTCTGGGAACACGTCTGGAAATTCGCTTACTACTCGGATCTCCTTCTTCTCGTCTGACTCCTGGCTCAGGTCTTGGACATAGCAAAGGTATGCTTGCTGTCCTTCTTTACTTGGGAGAGAATTGTCATTGCTGATACGAGCTTCACTCCGGGCTTCTCCTCCACATTCCTGTACGAGACTCTCCGTCCCGACGGTCCTCTGAGAATAATTTTCTGCTCGCTGCAGTCTATCCTTCCTTGTATTTGCTCAGCCAATCCATTCCCAGGATTATATCAAAGTCGGTCAAGGCGAACTGGATCAAATCTATTACAAATTGCTCCCCTTGATATCTATGCCTACGTCTTTCATTACATTCTTACAAGTGATCACCCGTCCCGATGGTATAGATACAGCTATAGGGGAAGTCTCACAAATCTCTATCCCCAATTTCCCAACTAGGCTATCAGATATGAAAGAGTAAGTAGCCCCAGTATCAAAAAGAATACGCGCAGGAGTACCAAGAACAGTAAAGGTACCTGCTAACACGTCTGCCTCGGCCTCGGCTTCGGCCCGACTCATCACATTGATCTTCCCTGGAGCCCGCTGCTGGTTGCTTCGGTACTCCCTTGGCCTCTTGCCACCATTGCCGCCCTCTCCATTACTACGCTGAGGAGCGTCCCCGCGCTGACTCTGAGGCGGGCCTCTGCCCTGCTGGTCGGTCTGCCTGGATGAGCGGTCGCCACTATAGCCTCTCTGCTGACTACCTCCCTGGGGACTCTGAAAGCACTCGAATAATCGGTGTCCCGCCTTCCACAACGAAAACAGGTGACTGAGTTCCCCTCACAATCTTTCCCTGGGTGATCCTTGTTGCACCTTTTGCAGTAGAAGTGTCTCTCCTGCCTGTACTCCCCTCTCTGAGTCTGGTGCTGGGGCTGGTCACCTCGCCTCTGATCACCCCTCTGATCTCCCCCATGTCTCGGCCTCCCGTCTCTGCGGTCCGAGTGAGGCTTCCATCTCTTCTCCTGCTGATGATGCCTGTGGGACTGATCCTCTCGTCCCCGGGGCTCGTCTCCTCCCTCCATCTTCCTCTTATTACCAGCCAGGACCTCCTTCCTCTTCTGCTGCACCCTGTACAGGTTAGCAGCTTTCCCGTACGCATCTTGGAGCGTCGGGATTGTCAGCACGCTGAGGGCCTCCTGCAGACTCCAGTTTAGCCCACCCACAAACCTCTGCACCTTCGACGCCTCGTCGGGAACCATCGTAGGAGCGAACCTGGCCAGCTCCAGGAACTTCGAATGGTACTCCTTGACACTCAGAGATAGCTGCTTGAGCTCTGAGAACTCCAAATACTTCTGCATCCTGACATGCTCGGGGTAGAAGCGCCTCCTCATGGCCTCCTTCAGGCCATCCCAGCCGAAATCAGGTCCAGCTAGTAGCACATCTCTGTTGGCAGACCACCAGATGTCTGCCTCACTCTTGAAATAGTAAACTGCTGCGTTTACCCTTCGGTCAGCTGGGCAATTGACTGCCTCAAAGATCTTGTCAAATTCCCTTATCCAGTCCTCAAGTAGCACCGGGTCCTCCTCTCCCTTGAAGGATGTGGGCTTCAGATGGGCAATTCTCTTAGTGTAGTCCTCCGGCACATTATCCCTCTGAGCCTGTCTCTGGACTATCTGTCCCAGGTTGAGAGCCAACTCCTGCAACTGCCTCATGGGGTCGTTGGCGGCCATCTGAGTTCGGCGACTCCTACTTCTGGTGTGGTATGGAAAGCTCAGTCTGTCAGCCAGTCCTGCACTCCCTAGAGCTCTAAGCGAACTCCTGATTACATATACTAAGCAAGGTAAGCAGCATTCACCCATATCCCCATATATTAAGTCCCTACCCCATATTAGGAGCTAGCACATCTAATAGCTCCAATACCAGTATGCAATAATCAATCAGTTATACTAACATCATCACAATCATTGTAACACACAAACGGAGAATGCACTTCAATATCCATACAGTGTAACATCATATACACAGTATCGCAGGTACTACAATTCCCCAAACGGCTTGCCCACATTTTAGTTCCCTTTTTAATCCAAATTTTATCTTATTTACCAAACATAGCTCTGATACCACCTTGTAACACCCCGGATTTTGCCTTAAAACATAGGAAATAAAATAACAAAGCTAACGGTGAAAACGGCTTCGAAAACGGACTCCAAACGAGCCCTAAAGGTGCAAAACAAGCTTGGTCCGAACTTGTGTCCGGACATGGGAAGTTCGGACACAAGTCGAGAAAGTTAAACCGCAGAAAATCCATTTGTCCGAACTTGTGTCCGGACATTGATGTTCGGACACAAGTCGAGAGTTAAAAGGTCTGAAAACCAAAGGCGTCCGAACTTGTGTCCGGACTTGGAAGTTCGGACACAAGTGAGTTTAAAAAGTCCGAGAAATTTAACGTGGCGTGTCCGAACATCAATGTTCGGACCAAAGTTCGGACACACCAAAACAGAGAGCTTCTAAAACATTCGGGGCCTGTCCGAACATGGATGTCCGGACGGACGTTCGGACAGGTCCTGATGAGCATTTTTCCAGCGAAAACAGAACCAAATTAACATCAAAAAATAACCATAAAAACTCAGCAATCAAAGAAGAATCATTCCAATAACTTAGTACCTCAAATGATAACGAAAATACCATCGAAATATCTCTTATACAGAAAGCAAATCTCCATCATAAACAAGACTCCTTAGAGAACAAAACCGATAAAACACTTCAACTTATTAGCAGCGGAATAGCAAAATCCAAAAGGCGTTACCGCCACACTCTAACAAAGAGTGCTCAGGCTTTAAACTACTAACCCCCAAAACGTTTCCAAAAACTGGTAAAACATCACAATACCAAAACATAACTCAACTTGTTCCAAACGTAGTAATTGTCCAATCATCCTAAGCTATGTGACGCGTGTCCCAATCCCCAAATCAGCCATGAGTACCTGCGATCATAAAACAACAATAGAAAACGCGAAGGGATCGCGCAAATCAGCAAAACTGAGTAAACATTGCCTCAACCTGTAAAATATATTTGGAAACCCATTTGCAATTTTAAAACCATACTTGTACAGAAACGTAAACCACAACACCAATTCCAAATATCAATCACAAAACATTTCGGGGGAGAACTTTCCAAGAATCAAATCAATGGCTTACACGGACGACCCCCAAATCGGGTCGCAACAATTAGAATCCCACCTCACTCTATGTCCTTAAGTGTGCACACCCCCCAGAAGGCTTACGACCCAAAGGAGTAGATCAGTAGAGCTTAACTGCAAGTAATGTCTGCAGGCAAAATAATAAGAATATCCACGGGGTACATAGTACCAATAGTTACACGGAGCGCCATATAGGCACCAACAATTTACACGGAGCACCAAGAGGTACCAACAATTCCAATAACCAATTCAAAGAAAGTCTCCCAAAACCTTTATTCAAACCCTTTCGCAAAACATCTCACCAGAATACACAGGGGAAAATAATTCCCAAACTTTCACAAAATCAAGACCATATCCAAACCAATCCATTGTTAATTCGCAAAAACACAGAGGTAGAGAATGTTGAGCACAACATTTACCTGGATACGTTCACAGCCACGAAATCACTCAGCAGAATCAGCAGTAGCGTTCGTCAGGGAAATCGGAGTCTAGAATACAAGCAGAACACAATCAGATACTACCCAGAGACTAGCGAATTAATCAGCTAACCTTACCAACGGATACCCCTTACCCTTCTATCAATACCGGCACCAGAGAAGCGGCCTAACGACGATGGAGAATAAGAGCGTGAATTTGAGAAGGGTTAGGAGCTTAAAGAAGAGAGAAGAGTGGAGGCAGTAGGTTGAAGATGGAAGCGATCGTGATAGCGATCGTGGTATTAAATAGAAACAATATGGAAATAATTAAAGGATTAGTCTTTAACTAATAAATGTATTTAGATTAGTGAGAGGAGAATTTATAAGTAATGTTGTAAAATAACTTGAAATGAGTTTATAAATAAGATTTCAATTTAAAGGTAAATGAATAACGTTAAAATCATGGAAGGATCTAGATTCAAATTTAGAGAGATAAATAAATACTATTTGGCTAAAGTAAAAAAAAACAAAATAGAAGAAGGGCTAACTGATCGTTAGTGAAGGATGAGGAGAATTATCTAAATAATTAGATAAAAGGAATAAATACATAATAGCTGAATAAATGAGTTAGGAAGAGGAAAATATTTTAGAGAGAAGTAAAATCAAATTTGTATTCTTGAACATAATAAAGTTATCTGAAATGAACGTAATTATACCTATGTATATTGCTTCTCTGGGCCTTTATTAATCTTACCATAACATCCTTGACTATATGATTTAATCCTACGCCAAAATTCACGGGTATTTCGAGTAACGTATTGGGAGAATTTAAGTACTTGAATACTAACTGACTAAAGATTTTAAAAGATAACAACAGAATGTAAAAGGCAGAATGTTTTTATCGTGGTTGCTGTGTTGACGCCTTCTCAACTTCCATAACAATCACAAGCCATGCTAGTTGCAACACAATCATTTGTGCAGATCAGACAGAAGAGAAAAATTGAAGTAAAGATGGTGTATTTTACGAGGAGAAACCCGCTAAACCAATCTACTTATGTGGATAATAAAGAGCAGATTTTAACAACAAACCAACCATTATATCATAAACTTTGCAGAGAGATACTTGAAAGAGTAATTATTCATGCTATTAGGAAAGCTTGACAAAACATAACGCAGTAAAATACATTGATAGAGCATCAAATTGTTTGTTGAAACAAATCCACGTGCAGTGGCAGAGACTAGCAAACTGAAATACACCATTTATATCAGTAGAACTTGAGTTTGTTGAAATAATACAAAAAATAGATCCTCTAAACTGTCTTTAAGGCACAGTATAAAATGATAGCAGAACAGGAAACCTAATATAAATTGGTTAATAGACAAGAGTATGACTGTTGAAGATAACAAAGCATTTTTCAAAGGTAAAAGGCTGCTATTATCAGTAGCGAAATTGGCTTAACTACTGCCTTTTATACCAGGCTTAATCAACTGGAACTTAATGCCTATGTTTTGGGCAAAATTAGGTCATGTAGAGGCAATAACTGGTGTCAAACGAAGCAAGGGTTATGGCTAGAGGATTTATCGGAACAGGCTTTATAACATCAACACCGATTGGAGCGAAAAATTGCATAATAATGGCAGAGGCAGAACGAATGCAACAACAAATCAATTCAGAGCAAGATTGTACTGGTTTTAACAACATAGAAATTACAGGGAAGCAATAGCGTTCACAGTAAAGAATCAAAAATCAGCGACATTGGGAGAAGGGCTAGTTTTATTCGTCCCCCATTCCCGTATTCTTAAACCAAATTAAAAGCCCTGATCCCAAAACACATAAATGAAACATGGTGATTTTAGAAGATGAGAAGAATGTACCTAAGTGAAAACTCAAAGTAGCCATGGTCACAGCCACGATTTGCAAGTCTCAGCCAAGGTGTAGCCCAGAAGCAGCCGTAGGAGGAAGAAGGTGATAAACTACAGGCAGATGCTGGAGCACGGCGAGAAGATGTTGGTGGTGGCGGTCGCAGTGACGTCGGAGGTGATGGTAGTGACGCGTGTGGAATGCGGTGGCGAATTTACAGGAGCCAAGAGAGTAGAGAGCAAGACCAAATGAGGATATTCGCGGGTTTACGGGAAAAGAGCAGGTGTGGTGAAAGTTTTGTAGAAACCATTTATAACACGGTTATCACTAATGGTGTTATATGAGTCAAAATATAACACGGGTTAGACTAAACCGTGTTGTAAAACGTACACAAGATTTTATTTATTTCCAAAACATTTATACAACACGGGTAATAAAGAACTGTGTTATATAACTTAAACTTATAATACGCGTAATAAACAACCGTGTTATAAAGTAATTTGTTTAATGTTATATTATTTTCTTACATATTTTAACACGGTTAATATTTATAACCGTGTTGTAAAAGATTTTATAACACTGCGACATTATAACCGTGTTATAAAATCTTTTTTCTACTAGTGATCCTCTCCATTAGAACATTTGTCATCCCACTTCTTGATCATCACATAGTCTGCTGAACCTTCTTATCAGCATCGAAGTTCTCAATCCAGCACTTGCTTGAGTCAACTCTTCTATAGGTAAGAATCCATTACTTATTCCCGTACTCAATAAAAACATGTACTACTTCACTAAGGTACGAAGCTAGTCAACAATCTCACTTCCAGCAGTAGAAACTTCTTAAATCCACAAATAATACCTTGAATCATTATTTTTCAATCTAGATACCAGGTTCTTATCATTTTTCAACTAACAATCTTGTGTCACAGACACATCCATGAAATCTACGTATCCATTTACCTCTTTGTTTCTTTCACTAGCTCAAGGGCAATTCTTATGTACTTCAAATTTTCCTTAATAACCATAGGTCTAGCCCTAGGCATAGCCTACTAAGGCAACCAACTACAATCCTTGGACCCATGGGTTATGGGCCCACCATCAATCCCTTCATTCATTGCTAATAAACTCACTTGACCCTTAGGTTAGCTCACATTTTCATTTCACATATATGTATTATAAGACGTTACACTCTTAACTTACAATCTTAGGCATAACTCTTTATCATTCTCCTTTGACAAGGTCTAAAAAGGTTTCATAGTGCCACACATTACTTACCAGAACAACAAGGCTATCACAAGCCTATATCAACATTTCCATTCCTCACAAGGAAGCCCAAACATAAGAAGTTGACTTCAAGTTTCATCACCACTATTAATCATTGAGAAGGGAAGAAATGGTACCAAGCCAAACAAGACATATGGAGCATCCGGCCGCTTCTGGCCGGATGGAAGTAAGAGTACATAAGGCATCGGCCGGACGAAGTAGAACATAGGCAGGACAAAATATAGTATGGCCGGTCGTCTGTGGTCGGCCAAAGATGATAGGGGAGAGCAAAACAGTACTTATACATGTAAAATACAGGCTGGTAGCATAAGACCAGGCCCAAAACTCTATAAATAGGGTGTACCCTCATGAAATAAGACATGTAACATTTGGCGATCAAACTCGTACTTGATTCTAACAAAAGGCTCTCTCTCTCTCCCTCTTCTTACGAGACTCTGTAACTGAGACCAGGTAACGTAGGATAGTAAATCAGATCGGGTTATATTTGAGATACAGCCTACGGTTTCATTTGCGCCGTCTGTGGGAACAACAGCAAGAGGCAACCACGAGACCACATGGAAACAGGGAAGTGATCTATGACGATTCGTAGTGGAAATCCTGAAATGACTAATGATATTTTGGCAGGATCTGAATATGAGAAATGGCTCCAAGATCTAAGAAAACACCGAAGAACACTACCGAGGATAACAATCGTGTTGAAGAAGAAATGAATTCGGAGATGCCAGAAGCCATCTCCAAGAAAGATCTCGAGGACATGCAGAAGGGACTAGTCAGATCGATTGACGAGAAAATTGTGGAGGGAAACGAGACTCTGCAGCAGGAATTAATGCAAAGAGATGAGGAATATCAAAGAAGTGGGACGAAATGACTGAGGCTATAGAGCAGTTGAGAAATAAGGATTCCAGAGGCAGCAATGGCGAAGAAAGTAAAGATCGGAAGCACAATTCGGTCATTAGTGAGGAAGAAATGGAAGAGGACGACAAGATAGACATGAGCTTGTACCCCTTCTCAGAGAGGATAAGAAAATCAAAGCTCCCGCCGCACTTCGTTGCTCCGGCGATTGAGAAATATGATGGGACAGGAGACCCCGCCTAACATATTAAGAAATTCATGTTTGCCATGAACACTCAAGGGATCAGCTCCCTCGCTCTCTGCAATTTATTCCTTGGAACGCTTTCGAAGAGAGCATTGGGATGGATCTCCACAAGACCACCGCAGTCCATCACCAGCTTCAAACAACTGACCGAGGAATTTCAACAATACTTCTCTACGAGCAAGAGGGTTAAAAAAGAGACAATAGAGTTGATGGATGTTAAGCAGCGAAAGGGGGAAACTGTGAAGGAGTACAGTGAACGCTTCCATAAGAAGGTCGTAGAAATTGATGATATCGATGAGAAATTTTGATTAAAGCCTTTGGTAACTGTTTGGCTCAGCCTCGGCTTGCTGGAAAGATCGCAACAAAAGCACCGAAAACTCATGGGGAATTAGCTGAAATGATCCATGATTTTTTAAAATCTGAGATAGCAGAAAACAAGGCTAAGGAGCTAGCAGATAGCTTCAAAAATGCAGCGGCACCAGAAAAGAAGGAGGGGCATGGAGGAAATGCCGGAAGAGGAGGGTCAAGATACAAACCATATTATGACAAGTCGACCGCCGGATCTTCCTCTCATGGGCCACAGCATCAGGGGGCAAGGACCATTGTCTACATTGACCCAGGGAAATATGCTGCTGCAGTAAGAGAAGGATACCTCCCTCAGCCAGAAAGCCGCCGCAGGGAGAAATTCCGGTTGCATTCTGCGAATACCACAGAAACCGCAGCCACCGACTGTAAACTGTGCTACCCTGGCCAAAGAGCTTCGAGTCATTGAGGAAAATAAGAAGAAGGGAAAGCAATCAGCCGGAGCACAAAGGCAATACGGCGGTCAGCAGGGCAGTGGCCAGAATGCACCACGAGGACAGCAAGAGGAGGAGGTTCACCCCAGGCTTGACCCTGGAAAATCGGTGGGTATGATAACAGGTCTGTGAGGAAGGAAAGTAAAAGTTCTTTCTCTTTTCATCGGATAGCATTCGAATTACAGATAGACATTGCTTTGATTACATCCATCTCTTGTTACTCCAAGTAGATTCATTCTCCTGATAAGTTTAGTATAACCTTTTGTAATCTGCTTTAAGCTGAAAATCTTATATCACTTGTTTTCCCAAAAATTGAGCATGTAGGAGTAAAATTGTTAAGTATCACGTTACCAAAAAGAAAGGGGAATAGAATTTCCATTTTTTGCATTTTTTGTTTACAGCGAACCCCCTTTTTCTCCCAAAAAAGAAGGCTAACAAAACTTTCTCTAAGAAAACTCATAGGACTTTTTTCGGAGGTAGGACCACTAACCCCTAATGAAAGAAAAAGGCACATTCATCAAGTACATCAGGAACTCTCGGAGAGCAAGATCGCCAAAAAAAAGTTTTCCTCCAATTTTCTTCTCTGACGAAGATGAAGATGGAGTGTTGTATCCACACAACGATCCACTTGTCATTCGTGCACAGGTGAACGATCGAATGATGGAGGGAATCCTGATCGATAGTGGGGCCGGAGCGAATGTCATATCAGCCAAAGCAGTTAGGAGGTTGGAAGTGCCTGAGGACCGGATCAAGCCATATTCGGCGGTTCTAGGAGGATTTGTAGGAGGGGTCTCTACCACGTCTTCCGGCAGTATAGATTTTACAATGACCCTGGGTCAACGGGACGAAAGAAGAACGGAGAAACTCACGGCTTTTATTGTGCCAGGTCTGTCTGGATATAACATTTACCTTGGAAGGCCAGGAATCAATGCTTTCAAAGCCATACACAACACTCATCACTTAAAATTGAAATATTTAACCACAAACGGGAAGGTGGTTACGATAAGAAGAAGCCAAAAGATGGCTCGAATGTGTGAGGTCCGCATCATGGAAAGCCTTCCTAGTGAGGAGATGGTCAAAACTGTAGGGTCAGAAAAGGAGTTCAAGGGAAAGTTACCTTCTTCCCCGAGCCAAGTCAAGAAAAGGAAGGATGTCAAAACAACTCAAGACTCCCCTAGAGAGGTACATTTAAAATCTGACCCTTCTAAATTTTTTAAAATAGGAACTGCGTTTGACAGTGAAGAACAAACTCACTTAATGAGGTTCCTGGAAAAAGAAGGACAACATTCGCCTGGAGCACGGACGAAATGCCTGGAATAGACCCAAGCGTTATCCGGCATGAGCTCAGGGTAGACCCAAAGCATCCGGCAGTTAGGCAAAGGAAAAGGGTAATAGGGGAAGAAAGAGATTTGGCTGCACGAACCGAGGTCCAAAAACTCCTCAAGGCCGGATTCATCAGGGAGGTAGCATACTTACGATGGCTGGCTAACGTTGTCATGGTAAAAAAAGCAAATGGAAAATGGAGGATGTGTGTAGATTTCACAGATTTAAATAAGGCATGTCCTAAAGATTTCTATCCCCTACCATCAATAGATAGATTGGTGGTTTCAACTGCTCAAAGCTCTGTGTTAAGTTTTTAGATGCATTTTCCGGCTATAATCAGATAAAGATGAAATAACAAGATTCAGAAAAAACATCATTTATCACTTCAGCCGGAACATTCTGTTACAAAGTAATGCCCTTTGGTCTGAAGAATGCAGGGGCCACCTTTCAGCGAATGATTGACAAAGTATTTTGTCAACAACTTGCCCGAAATGTGGAAGCCTATGTTGACGATATAGTCGTAAAAAGCCCGTCAAAAGAGCAACACATGAAGGATTTAGAGGAAACATTCGACACTCTGGACAAGTACCAAATCAAGCTAAATCCGGAAAAGTGTGTGTTTGGCGTGACTAAAGGAAGGTTTCTTGGCTTCATTGTTGGACAGAGAGGTATCGAAGTCGATCCGAAAAAAGTCAAGCAATTCTCAACCTTTCTCCTCCGAAAATATCAAAGATGCCCAAGCCCTGAATGGGAGACTCACACCATTAAGCAGGTTTTGTTCCAAGCTTCAGGAAAAGTTAATCCCGTTCTTCAATATCCTAAGGAAGAACAGCAAATTCTAGTGGGGACAGGAATGTATAGAGGCGTTCGAAAAAATCAAGGAAATGCTTCGGGATTTGCCTAAACTGGGCGTACCGGCCCCTGGCCAAGATCTCTATCTTTTTTGTCCGCAACAGATTGGGCGGTTGCAACTGTCTTGATCATGGAGGAGAAAAGGGAGATACAAGTTTACTACACTGGCAAAATTTTAAGCCTAGCTGAAGGACGGTATACTAATATAGAGAAAATCCTGTTCGCATTAATAGTGGCATCAAGGAAGTTACGGCCCTACTTTCAGTCACATCGGACCTTTGTCAAGACCAACTGGCCACTCAAGCAAATAGCGAACAACCCAAATGCTTCCGGCCGGATGGTGAGTTGGACAGTAGAGCTAACACAATATGAAATTCACTTCTTGCCCAGAACAGCGCTTAAAGCCCAGGCCTTGGCAGACTTCATAACAGAAACAAACTTTGCAAAAGAAGAGAAACAGCTCCAGAACCCATACGCCATCTTGGTTGACGGAGCCCGATGCAAAAGTGGGGCAGGAGCTGGAATAGTAGTGCAAGCGCCGGATGGACAAAGCTTGAACTACGCCTTCCGGCTAGATTTTGACGTTACCAACAACGAAGCTGAATACGAAGCCCTTATCCAGGGTTTGGAGGTGGCTACCGCCCTAGGGGCAACAGGTTCCATAGGAAGATACCCTCTATATCTTTTCCTTCCTATAAAATCCTGTTTAAAATACAGCTTATAAAAATTTAACTTTTCGCAGAATTAGAGGTATACTCGGATTCTATGTTGGTAGCAAGACAAAACGACAACATCTATGAAGTCAAAGAAGAAAAGCTGTGGAGATACTTGCTCAAAGTCCAGGAGCTAAAAGCAAATTTCCAAAGATGTGAGCTAAAACATCTTCCTCGTGAGGAGAATGTCAAGGTTGATGCCTTGGCAAAATTGGCGAGTGTGGCTGAGAAAGTACCCAATGAAATATGGCTAGAAGTCAAAACTACGTCGAGCATAGATAAGGCTCAAGTGTTTACAGTAGAATCAAGTAACAAGACAGAATCTTGGATGACTCCAATCATTGGAGTACATACGACAGGAAAGTTGCCGGAAGAAGAAAAAGAGGCCAGGGTAATAAAAAGGCGGGCCGCATCCTTTTTCATTGAGAATAACCAACTGTATAAGCGATCTTTGCAAGGCCAGCACTGAAATGTGTTACCATGGCCGAAGGAGTAGAACTAATAAAAGAGGTACATGATGGGCTCTATGGCAACCACCAAGGAGAAAGAACCACAACACATAAAATCTTGAGACTCGGATTCTTTTGGCCAAAAATGATGGATCATTGCAAAGAATATATACAAAAGTGTCTCAAGTGTCAAGAACACGGGAACAAAATACACAATCCTCTGGCGGAACGAAAGTCTATCCTCTGCCCAATCCCCTTTGCTATGTGGGGATTAGATATTGTGGGACCATTCCCAGAAGCTTCGCCAGGGAGGTTCAAATTCATATATGTCGCCATCGATTATTTCACAAAATGGGTCGAGGCAATGCCCACCATCTCCATCACAACTAGAAAATCACAGGAATTCATCTGGAAATATGTGGTGCGCAGGTTCGGTATACCAAAGACAATAATAACCGATAACGGAACACAATTCAATTGCGAAAGCTTCCGGGAATTCTGTGAAGAATAGAAGATCGACTTAAGGTTTGCATCAGTGGCACACCCTCAGGCAAATGGGAAAGTCGAGAATGTGAATGGTCAGATAGTAAAAGCAATAAAGAAAAAACTTGATGAAAGAAAGGGAAAGTGGGCAGAGCTGTTACCCCAGGTCCTTGGTCATACAGAACAACAGAAAGGGGCCGACAGGAGAAACACCCTACAGACTAACATATGGTTTAGAAGCTGTCATTCCGGCGGAAATTGGTACCATCAATAAGGTGGGAATCATATGACGAAGAGGTCAACAATCAAGGAATATAGGACCATCTAGACCTCCTCGAGGAGACTAGGGTGGCCGCCGCAATATGGATGGCGAAAGATAAATCCAAGGTAGAACGATATTTCAACCAAAGGATAAAAGAGCGAAGTTTTGCCCCAGGAGAGTTGGTTCTCCGAGAAGTTAAGCAGCCTAAGAAGCTAGAGCCCCAATGGGAAGGACCGTACATCATACACCAAAACGGGACGAGCTTCATACCGCCTAAAAAATGGTGAAGGGTACGAATTGCAGCATTCTTGGCATGGAGAATGTCTGAAAAAATCTATGTGTAAAATCTATAATTCTTTAATAAAGAGGTATTATTTTTTGGAAAAGAGCAAAAGTAAGCACCGGCCAACGAGCCGCAGGCTATCATGCCTTGAAAGTAAGCACCGACCAACGAGCCGCAGGCTACCATGTCTTGAAAGTAAGCACCGGCCAATGAGCCGCAAGCTATCATGCCTTGAAAGAAGCACCGGCCAACGAGCCGCAGGCTATCATGCCTTGAAAGTAAGCACCGGCCAACGAGCCGTAGGCTATCATGCCTTGAAAGTAAGCACCGGCCAACGAGCCGCAGGCTATCATGCCTTGAAAGTAAGCTCCGGCCAACGAGCCGCAGGCTGTTTTGCCTTGAAAGAAAAAATCCGGCGTCTTTAAAAAGAGAGGGGGATTCAGCTAAAAGAAAGATTTGTTCAATAAGCCGCAAAGTTGTTTGTCTTGCAAAGATAGACACTTAGCTAACAAAGCTTGCATAAAGATAATCACATATGCGGCATTCGAAAGGGAGGAAGTAACCCAGTAGTCGGCGAATTGACTAAAAAGAAAATAGAAATGACAGCATAGTAAGAGACCGGCAGCTCCGACAAGCAAGTTGGACAAAGTTTGTAAAGACCATAATTTATATTCCTCCCAAGAATGGGGTAAAGGCAATTACAAGGGTGTAATCATTACAAAAATTCGACAAACACAAAAGATACATGCCCAAGAAAAGACCTCAAAAAAAAAGAGAACCCCTACTCTATTTTTCTAGAGCTAACTTGCCACCACTACCAGCCACACTTTCAGAAGATTTTGACCTCCTTGAAAGGCGTTGCGCTCCTCCGGTGGATGGCTGGATGTTGCTCCCGACCGGAAGGAAAGAAGCTTGGCCAGGCCCAAAGCATGTCTCTCCAGGACTGCGGCAGAATCTCTTGAGCTCCTCGAAGAAGTGGGACTTCTGGGCAACAGCTTTAAACTCCAGCTTGTTGTACAGGTCATCGTCCAATAACTCCCTTTCTCAAGAAAGTGCTCTGAGACAATCTGCTGACAGATATCGACTATCCTGCGGCACTGAGAAGCGAAGGATTCCTTTAGATGAGCGTTAATGCTACCTTGCTTCTGTATCTCCTCCTGGGATTGCCATGAAAATGACATGAACCTGGCCACTTGAGACTCAAGGGTCAGGACTTGGGCTCGATATTTGTCACGTTCAGAGTTAGCCAGTGACAGCTCCTCTTTAGCACTAATTACCCGACCATTCAGTTGCTTGACATGCTTCAGAAGATTGGCAGAACTCAAGCCTGACCGGAACACAAAATAAAAAGAGTAAGAAATAGAAGGAGCAAAAAGAAGAAGCAAAAAGTCGAGATCTGAAGGTTTACCATGGTTCGACGACTCAGCGTTCTCGACTTGAAGGCGAGACATGGCTTCCTCCAGCTCTTTCACTCTCTCTTCCAGCCTGGTTTTCTCATTTGCCAAGGCAACCTTTTCTGCGGCAAGGGCCTTCTTCTCCTCTTCTAAGGTAGCGAAATCCCGGAGCAGAGACTGCTTCTCTTGTTCGAAGGAAGACCTTGACTACTCTTCTAGTGTGGCCTTTTCCTCCGACAAGCAGTTAAGCTCCTGCATCAGCTTTCCCTTCTCCTCTACAAGGGCCTCATTCTCCCGTTGAAGAGCTTGCTTCTCCAGTTCAAGCGCCTCGGCCTCCAGCTTAAAAGAATTCCTCTCTGCATATAAAAAAGCCTTGCCGGCTTGAAGGGAATTTACCTCGTTCCGGTGAGCAGAACGCACCTGATCCAGCAAAACGTCTAGGTCAGAGAAGGCCCGAGCTAGCTTATCTTTCCCAGAATCAATTGATTTTGTACCTCTATCAAAGTATTGTCAGCTTCTAGGATCCGGCTTTTTAAAGAAAAATTTTCTTCTCGGAGCTTCTTCAGTTGTGACTCATATTCGTCACGCTGACGGACGCATTCCTGTCGAGACAGCTGCAGATCCTTGTTTATTGCCTCAGTCCACTCCTTCACCTTGAGATCGATCTCATAGTGAATCTGGTCAATATAGGCATCATGAGAAGAGCGGCTCTTCTTCAGCTCCTCTTGAGCGCTATTGGCTCGGCTCTCCTCATAGCGGAGCCTGAACTAGAGGTTGTTTGGAGTGAACCTCAGCACTTTAGGCCATGGACATCACCTAAAAGCATCACAGTTCACAAAATTAAGAAAAAAGCAAAACAAATTAGGAAAGAAACACAAAGAAAGATATTTAAAAGGAGTGTGCGCCAACCAGAAAGATTCCCCCCCCCCCCACATCAAGTCAAACACATCACTTATTGGGAGGGAATGCCGCATGATGGCATCTGCCCCCTCATCTCCCATCCGCAACCTTTGTTTAGTAGCAGTAACGGTTGCGAGAGGAGCAAAGATCCCGTCTCGATGACCGGATCTCTTTATTTGTAACACCCTAACCGTTAATCTCGTCATTACCTCTTAAACCGTTACTAATTACTCTTACTCACGCAGCGGAACTCTAATTACAATGAAGGGTGAAACAACGCCGTTAGCCACCCATGTGGCTAACCAGGCTTAACTTACATACCGTAACGGTCTGATGAACTGGAACAACCGAGTACACAAAACAACACAATACTCATTCACTCTAACCGAGTCTCATACAATACATTACTCCATTCAATACCTTTCTATACCGAGTTCACATTATGCGGAAGCCGATAACATATTCGGTCTTACACCTCTTTCAATACATAAGTAATTAAATCTAACTACCCATGCAACCACCGACCCCGTCCTACTCTCGAACGGTAACATCTTCGGTGTACCTGAAAAATAAAAATGTTGCCCCTAGGGGCTCAGCTTAACGCTGCATATGAAATTCGCAACCCCGAGCGCTAACCGGGGTACGCCGACCACTTTTTCGAGAGCATGGAGTTCATTTTAATTCAACCAACATGCATATAGTAATATATTATATATGTACACTACACAAGGATTCGACAATCAATCATGGGATACAATCCCTAACTAACATAGCAAGGTTATTAGTCGTGTCAATTACTCTTAGGCCATGAGGGTTATACCTCACTATGTCGTGGTTATTCCTTCAATAACTCACCCGCTCTCTCGGGTTACTTATTCATATACACACTCCTTCTGTTGGGCTACTCATACTATACTCACCCATTCTCTCGGGTTACTTATACTCACTATCTCACCCACACTCTTGGCTTATTTATACTCATTATCTCACCCACACTCTTGGGTTATTTATACTCATTATCTCACCCACACTCTTGGGTTAACTATACTCAAGCTCTTGTAGATTCTTGAGACACTACAGGTCTCCAATGTCATGCTTGTTACTCTAATACATACTTAGGCCAAAACTCATGGCTCACGAGCATAGTCTTACTTCCCCGGTTTCGACCCTACTCTGGGTCTAGCATGGTGGGAAGGTTCAACTAGCTCACGGAACTCTCCCTTAGTTCCTATCTCTTTTTACTTAGGTCCGACTACTCTCGGACTACTTACATTCCCATACACTCCTCTCTCGGAGTTATAAATATATTATGTATATTAGTCTAGAAGCATCACTCCTGATGTTTCTAATGACTTTGGGAACATTACTTAAGTTCGGTTAATCTTAGGTTTTAAGAGTTACCCATACATTTCACTTACTCATACTTTCGGTTATTTTCTTATGTCGGGTAAAATCCTCATATAGGAGGTCGACCATGTCTCAAGGGAGCTACTAATCCCTTGGGTCTCTTTTACTTGCTTTACTAGTTCACATCTTTGAACTATCTTTAATCCTCTTGAAGGAGGTTCACTTATCTTTCCACTCTCATTTGTTCCGTGGATTGTGTCATTATGGTTTACTAACCGTTATCGGGTAATTACTCAACCCGCACATCTCCTCACATTCTAGGGAGTTCATATGTTTTGCATTTTCGTTATACTTTAATGGATAGTTTGTGTGTTTGCACGTTTTCGTTATCATAAGTATCGACCCGATCTATGGGTCTCTAGCCAAACATTACTCACTATGAGTCGGTCTTTACTCTATGTTAGACCACACCGGCATACAAGTATGTTAGCTCATTCAACATACAACAAGACATACATAATCAAACAAGGGATTATTTTCATGCTTTAGTCTTGATTAAGCCGGACACAATACACACAAATCAACGTAACTCGGTTAGCACGCGGAGTATGAGAAAATCATACCTTTCACCGCGGTTTCTACATTTTACCGTGTCATCTCACCATGCTCGGGTCACACACGATCCTCTAATAATGATTCAAATATTATTATTAATACTAAGATCATGCGGTACATAATTAAATGCTACTCCCGTACGTACCCTGTTATCCCGTTATCTCGGTTTTACTCTTGTTAATTTGAGTTCTCACGTCTCAATCACTTCTAACACTTTCTTACACTTCCTAGGGCCTTTACACGTCACCAAACAAGGCCTTAACATCATTAACATTCAAATCCCCATCATTAGAACCTTCAAAACACTTTCTGTAGGATTCTGGGGGTGGTCCGGGACTTGGTCCCTACCTTAAGTCCCGACCAATACTGGTCTTAACTCTCAGCCTTATTTTTGAAGTGGTCCGGGACCTTATACATCTCTTAAGTCCCGGACCAAACCTGCACTCGAACTCTCGGCATGAATTTCAATATGGTCCGGGACCTTGTCCATATCTCTAGTCCCCGGACCAGGTACAGACTTCTATCCTCGGCCATTATTTAAGGGGTGGTCCGGGACATGGCAGGGACATAAGTCCCGGACCTATCAACTGGAAAACTCTCGGGGGTATTTTAGGGGTTGGTCCGGACATGGTCCTAGACCTAGTCCCGGACCCTGTAGCAGTTTTGACAGATTTGGCATTTTCCAAATCTGTTACAACCTCATTATTTCACCAATGATTCTCCAATCTTTCCCACTTATAATCTACATGTTTTAGCACTTAATTACCCTTCTAAACCACCTTAATCCAACCACCAAGTCCTCTCACTAACTTTTGGTTATTTCACTAAAATCCACTTATATTTTCATACTAGTTTCCTAGTTCTTGTTACCTCTTGTAACAGATTTTGGTATTGTCTCTTACCATTCAATACTCCACACAATGATGCCATTCCTAACACTCCAATGACATTATTTCCATTACTAACACACTCTTCTTCTTAGTTTGGTTTCAAACCATTAACCAACCACTTAAATCCCTTAACTCACCAAGTTTCTTCCTTAACATAAAACACTCAAGACTATCCATTCCTAGGTGAATTTGACAGCACTTACTTGCTTTCCTAAGCATTTTCACCACACTAATATACTCACAACATACTCTTCACCCCTGTTTTGTTTAGGCATCAATAGCACACCAAATTCCCATTGTTCACACAAATAAACTAGCTTAGACTCAAGCTTATTTCCCACCATAAGCAACATTAAAACATCCTCATTATTCATTCAAATTATAGTACTTTAACTACTCTAAAACAAGATCTTTAATTCAACATTAAAAATCAGTTTTGCAAACCAAACAAACCAACTCAAGGTGAGCTTGTTACCTTGTTTGTTTATGGTTTCTTTCTCTTCTTCCTCTTTCTCTTACTCCATATTCCTCTTCTTGTATTTCACAACACTCAAGGGAGTCTAGATTGCCATCTACAATCATTCTCCCCACACCACACACAACAATTCAATCAATTCAACTTTCTCACAAAACTAACATTTTAAGAGTTAGTTTTTAGACTTTAACATAGGTATTACCTTAGGATATCCAAATGAGAGCTTGGAAATCAAATAATGGAATTTCCAACACTCCTCAAGGGCAAGGTGCAATCGGCTGAAATGGAGGAAATTTTCAACGTGGGGAAATTTTTCCCAAATTACAAGAACAAGCTAGAAATTAGCAAAGCTCTTGCTTATAATTACCTTAAGGCATCAAGGAGGCGAAGGAGAGTCCAAATCAAGCTCCTCAAGCTTGCAAAAGGCCCAACACCCATGGAAGTGAAGGTGTGGGAATCAAGATTTTGTTGGGTGGAAAACGAAGCCCTTGCCGATACGAATCTAACGGTAGTATTTTTGTGCGATTTGGTGAAGAAATGAGCAAGTTAGAGGAGGAAGAAGATGGGCTTGTGAGCTTCCTTTGGAATCGGCATTTACAGAGGATGAAGAAGATGAAGCTCATTTGGAGGAGGGAAATCGTGAGTGAGGAGAAAGAAGGTGAGAGAGTAGTATAAAATCCCTTTTTACTATTCCCCTTTTACTTTATTACTTTGTTTTTTGTGACTTAATAAAAGCTAGCTAATTACTTAAGTATAAGTGTGTGTGTAGTTATAAAACCGGTCCCACATTATTAGTGAGCTGGATCGTTTTTCATTTTTTTACAGAAAACGCTCGTTGTTTTACCCGGTTTGGCACTATTCACTAACTGGGCCCGTTTTTCGGATTTTTCTCATTTCTTTATTTTTAATGGTTATAAAACTCCCATTAATACTTAATTATAGTTATTTAATCAACTATAATTTTTACGGGTCCGTTTGACCACTTAAAGCCACGTTTTCGGGTTTTCTCGAAAAATGCTTTAAAACTCCGTTAGCGTTTTACCATTATTTGGATCCGTTTTCTTCGGGAATCATTCCCATTAACTAATTAGGCCTAACTAAGCCTTAGGAATCCATCTCGGACCCTCTCGAGATCATATATCTCTTATACTCATTTAACGCGCATTTTAGCGTGTTTCGCTTTTCAAGTGTTTTCTCTTTTCTTTTGGTTTTATTCTCTTTACCAATACTCTTTAGGCACCATTAGGCCTTTAATAATCATATTAGAGTAATTTAATCACGATTTTTAGATCCGGGGTATTAAAATCTACCCCCCTTAGGAACTTTGTCCTCAAAGTTGGTGAATCTCATATCGTTACTCTCATAGGCACGCTATGCCAAGGTTAATACACATGTATAACCTTACAGACTCCACAAGTCAGTCTCGTTTCACACTACACATACCACACATATATCACAGCATGTATAGCAATCAAAAATACTCTTTTTACTCTCTCCATGGAATCGGTCCGAAGACAAGAAGGCACTACAGTCCTTGAATCCATATTGAGTAATATATTACTGATCCCTCAGGTACCGGTCACGTTGGACACTTACGCTCTCTGGTCCACGACCGTTTCATGACAAATGGGCACTTACTCTCTCTGGCCCACGGTCCCTTCGGTTCTGATCAAAACGTTGCACATATACATATCCTTAGGCACTCTGGTTGACTCACTCAACACAGGATCGTCTCAGGGTACTCTCCCCATCCCGCTGCCTTTGGAAAAATCACACACTTTCACCACCCCAACTGGTCACTTAGGACCGCCGCACGTATGGTGCAATGGTTTCAAAACTAATACACGCCCACCGTTCTACCGATCATCAAGACTTAAGGCCACGGCCATCGGCGGGTGATAGCGGTTTCAAAACCAGTTTTTGTTTCCATCTTCATACTTGAAGAAAATCCTTTACAAATTATGTTTGGAAATTCTTTTTTTTTTTAAACATCACACAACTCCAAATCAATTTTATGGTAGCTGTATCTTTTCTTAGCGTGATTACTTGTGACCACTTATAGGGAGCTTCAAGAATCATCCAACCCTGATGTGATCAGCATCAGTGTTGAACTATCCATCCACCCCAATTTGTGTTTGGTTTCCCTTGGTCGCTAGCAGACCAAGTTTCACCTCCCACGTCAGTTTCTAACAAACAGATAGTCAAACATTTTCGTTTTCTATCTTTGACTCTTTCTAGTCGTATTCATAACCCAACACATTTCAACTTATCTCTTAGTTATGGAACTTAAGTCATCCATTATTCTCTATTTGTTTCATTTACCTTGCCTAGGCATTACATGCCTATGCCCTTATTAGTCACATTGTTACTCAATTTAAAACATACCACATACAACTCCAAAGGATGGAACTCACTCCATCAATCATTCTCAAACAAACTCACCTTGGGAACTCACTCCCTGCAATGTTACACATCGGTTTCATACCGATTCATACTCGTCATATCTCATGTCTAATCTCAATAGACAAATACTAAAGGGATTTTCATTTCCCAGGAGTCTCTCTACTCCTCTTTTCATCAATATTATATACTCATTACTCGCATCTCTCATGCAAAATAACTAAAATTAGACAATGAATAGGTACCCATGTTTATGTAACATGAGTTCCAATCATTAAAATAATTCCTTTTTAACATGAGTTCCAATCATTAAAACAATTCCTTTTGTGCTATACACATAGTAGTTTACGCACCTATACGTAAAACATACTCTAAGCGGTTTCTCGCCCTACCCCCCTTAAAAGGGGTTACGCCCACGTAACAGACCATATGTTATCACTGAACATTGGTTCACTAACTCGAGAATCATGAAGTGTTTTAACTTCAATGCGGTTAATTAACTCATAACCGGGTTCGGTTCTAACCTCTAAGGCTTCAAGGTGTTTATGATTAGCCATTTACTCACATTTGCTAGGTATACTTAACCTTTGAATTACGGTCCACAAGCTTCTGCTGCGTGACCTGATAGGTTAGAGCTTGATTTGCCCTTTGTTACTCTTAATGCATTATTCAATCCCTTTTTGTATTGGAAATAAAGGTTTCTCCATCATCGCCTGGTATCTCTTACCGTATGCGAATTCGATGAGTTATAGATTTTCTCTCCAATTCTCTGGAATCTATTCGTATAGCACTGTATGCCTTCGTGATTATTCACTTACTACTCCCGACTTATTGTCAGTTGAGGTCAAGCTCTTCCTCGTTTTATAGTTGCTTCTGAATTATGTTTGTTTATTTGTTTCTGTACAAAAATTCTTCATTCATATTACTCTGCGTTTACCATTCATCGGTCCTGGGACCTGTGGGTTACAACCCACATTCTTCGTGCATCTTTGGCCAACGGCCGCACGGTTATTTTTCTAGATTCTCACTCAACAGGCTTCATTGACATTTCTCAATTCCTGGCTCTCCCACTCGATCATTACTACACAAGTGCAATACCAAAACACTCAGTCATACAGAGTGCAGAAGCGTAAACCCTTGATAGTAAATCTCTCCTGAGATAGGAATGAATATGTCTCGTTTACCATATTTCCTCATCAGCTTCATATCATTATCTGAGTATACTCTTGCAATGGTCGCTTTCTGCGTACCATGTTCTTACTCATTACAGCATGAGCTTACAACAATGGCAATCCGCTACTAGTTTAGCTTCCGCTCATGCACTCTCGCCATTTGTGTTATGGCTTGCCATTCACTTGCTCAATGAAATACGATCCCCTTTTAAAATCTCTCTGCGCTTATTGCGTTTGTTACTCTGCATTCACATTGCACCACGTACTGTGTTACTACTTAACCGATTACTCTCTCGGTTTCTTCCACGCTATACAAAGCTTTCTTACATCTATCTCTGTTTCGAACTACTCCTTGGCAATAGACACATGCTCAGTTTCACCATGCCGCTACTAGAGGTTTCACATTGTATACTTAGGTGGTGGCCTTTCTCTGGAGGATTCATGCAATTGCCGCTCCCTAGGCCCCACAATAACAAGTGGTATCCCCACCCAAGGTAGTGGTTCCTTCTCTTGTTTCGCTTATGCTTTAGCATAGGTTTGCACTTTAGATCTACGAGTTGTAGTAGTTTTCCGGTTTACAAGCCACCTTGCCTCGAGCCATGTCTGTGCGGTTGTTTATACAGTTTCTTCGTCTCCGTATCCCATTAAATGGTTTGGAGGTATTGCTGGGTCTTTGATATGGTGCCTCATCACGCTTCCGAAAAGACCCTTTGAGGTATCTTGATATAATTCATGCCCTTTGGCAATCTGGGTTATCCCGTTTCATGTGGGATTCCTTCGGGTTCTACCCGAGTGTTCGCTTACACTTGTGTTCTCAACACGATGTTTTCGTTCAACTACTGTTGACTCCGACACCCTTCACGGATTGCTCCTGGGTGTTTACGAGTCGCCGCCATTACATCTGGCTTGAACTCATGGGTATGTTCAGTTCCTTACTCCGCCTTACGGTCATATATATTAGGAACTATCCCTTTTGGGTTGTATCTCTCGTATTGGGTAGATCATTGGTACCTTCTTATATCTTCTTGGTCGGTCATTATTCTCCTCAGTGAGGTCTCCTGTGGAAATTCTTTCCCGTTTGTCAACGTTAATATGATCAGTTAGGCATTCACCGTACCATCTACACTTGGTATTTATTCCTTTATAAGTTATTTCCTCTTGATTCCTGAGACAACTTAATGTCTTCTCTCATTACTTTGCTTTCTCGCACTTCTTAACGTTATATCCTTAGGTCCGTCACCTTATGGGTTTCTTGACTCCTTTAGCTTGGTAAGCTTCTCTGGTTCATCGTCATTCAAGGTGTTTGAATGGCTCTTTCGTCCGTAGTATGGAGTGGGCTACTTCCCATGTTCGTACTCTACTTGTTATACATACATGGAGTATCTTATG
Source organism: Limonium bicolor (assembly GCA_023374045.1). Lineage (NCBI taxonomy): Eukaryota > Viridiplantae > Streptophyta > Magnoliopsida > Caryophyllales > Plumbaginaceae > Limonium > Limonium bicolor. The sequence continues at coordinate 174,002,795 of CM041778.1, read as the reverse complement.
ATACGTTGCACTTACCCGACTAACTCATAACTGGTCTGTCAGGCCCGCAAGTCCTTCGGAGTGCGGTCATCCCATGTCTCGTTTGTGACACTTGTAGTGTCGGGTCACATGCCTAAGTGAAGTATTTTGTTGCCAACTCCTCTTATATCGTCCTACGATAACTTACCGTGTCATTTGGTTTGGTTTTAATTTTGGGGTTTTTGGAAAATTTATGTTAGAAAGAAAATTTTGGGGTTTGAAGATATAAATCTCCATGACATTTCAATGCCGGTTGCTTCCTACCAGATATGGCTTCCCACCAACTGGATGCTCTTTATGTCATGAATCAGGCCGTTATGCCTTTTCAGGTTTCGTTTCTAACTCTTAGTTTTTTGTGGTGTTATATTGGCTTCCTTGCCATCCTCGTACTTTACTAAGTACTTATTGATTGTTAAAGTTCCTCTTAGTTTTACCGTTATTACTGCAGTTGCTTGGCAATGTGGCAAGGCGGGGTACAGGCGGTTTGGGGTTAACTTACCGGGCACGGGACTGTTCATACTTGTTTTGGTAGCCTTGTCGGCTCTTCCTTGATCCTTTAGTTGGATAACTACTCCTTAGAGTTGCTTCTCATTCATCTTGACATGACTGTCATTAACTTAGGTGCTTCTCCACTCTCAGAGTTCCTTAGTTACTTAGTTCTACATTCTACCTCGTTGCTCGTTCCCACGTCTTCACTGTGATCATACGAGGTTTTAGCCATTTAGAGCACTACTTCAGTAGTCCTATTCGGGATATCCCGTGGTTATGCTCGTAGCTGCTAAGCTATATCAGTTAGGTATTGCAACCTTTTCGAGTGTGGTAGAGTGGGTGTACCTTGTAACACCCCTAAAACCGGCCTAAGAGTTAAGGGTGCTACACGCCGCGTATTACTACCTAATAACGAAGGCTTAAAGCACGCAAAGCAATAAAGGCCAAAACAAAGTTTACATAAACATTGTAACCAATGTATTCAAATACAGCGAAAGCAAATACCAAAATCCCAAATATGTAACTGAGTCAGAACAGAAGTCAAAAAGTGTATGGCCCGGAGGCTACAACGTCTCAAAATATCAATCTGAAAAACAACAAAGCTAAACACATAGCTCTAGACTCAAGATGATCCTCGCTGATCAATCTGCAAAAATGTTAGAAGTAGGGGAATGAGCACACAACTATGCCCAGTAAGCAGCGACCGTCATCAGTAAGGTCGCTCAAAACCAATTGAAAAATAGAGAGGAAAGATAGTATAATAACCACAATTCTCCATATTCAGAAGCTTTCAGAACAAAACAGAGTGGAACTCAAGGGTTCCCAATTCAGAAACAATCAGAACTCTTAACAGAAGGGGACAAGACACAATGCACACACTCAGAAGGGTCGAAGACCATAGACCATACCAGGTCTCTCGCAACGCAGAAATGACTCGAAAGAGCCAAAGGGTTCGTCAACCCCACAGAACAGAAAGGGAATGACCCACACTCAGAACGACGTCTACATGGTATACCACGGATAGTTGACCCAGCATTCACGGCTCAGAAACAAAGTGTAATGTCCCAAACAGAAGGATTGCTTAAACAGAAGCAAAGTTGCATTTAAATATGCCAAAACTCAAAATCAGTAGTATAGATCATAAGGAATCCAATGCCGCAGACGGCACTCAATCGGAGTTCAAACGAAGAGTTACGTGTGAAAACAGAGGGGTTGTCTGAACTTGTGTCCTAACGTCGAAGTTCGGACACAAGTCGAGACTCAGAACCAGAGATTGCCAAATGTCCGAACTTGTGTCCGGACATCAATGTTCGGACACAAGTCGAGTTGAAATCAGTAGAGGAATTCAGAATGTCCGAACATCCAAGTTCGAGGATGTTCGGACGAGTTACGGAAAATAAATACGCGGGATGTCCGACCTTGTGTCCGGACGTCAACGTTCGGACACCGGTCGAACTAAATCAGAGAAGAACCCAAGGGGTGTGTCCGAACATCAACATTCGGACGATGTTCGGACATGCCCGAACTTGAAAATCAGAAGAGCAAAACGCACTGTCCGAACTTCAAAGCTCGGACAGAAGATCAGACAGTGCGAAAAATGCAATTTCCAGAAGACGAACAGAGCAGAAAAACAACACAATTCGATGCCTCGAATTGCCAATTAAGCACACACACCAAATCAGACATTAAAACAGGAAACCATGGGGGTTTAGCCATTCAAAACACAATCAAACAAACAACGCAATCAGACACGCACTTTAAATCAGATTAAAGCCTTTCAACACCCCATGGCTGAACTTCCAAACTGAATCGAGTAACCACCTACCTCGTTTATCAGCAGAAACAACAACGAACTGAGGCAGCAGGCACAATCCACGTAGAGCAACAATCTGGACAGATCAACAGCCACTGATTATCCAAACCAATTGACACAAAAATCAGGAACTGAAATGAAGAACCCTAGATTATCCAAACCCCAAAATTTGCAACACCAACCTGACTTCAAAAGTGAAAGAACTCCACAATCTGCAGCAGTTCCACAGCCCGCACAATCACAACTCAACAGCGACGAAGCCTTCTCATTTAATCAAGAACAACGGCTCAAAATCAGAAAACAGAGAGAGAAGAAAACCATCAACGCAGTCCCGAATTCTTGAATACAAACCTGAACCGATCAGAGAAACGCAGCAGCAAAACCCTCCAATTCGGTTGTAGCAGCAGCCTTCACGATCCTTAGCAACAGAGAGAGAACAGAGAGAGAGAGGAGAATGGAAGAACGCTCGCTCTGAACGCACGATGATAACTGATAGAGGAAGACCGATCGTGATGTAAAAATAATTAGAAGGGAAATAAATAAATAAGGTTTCCTTTCCTTATTAATTATTAAAACAATTACCTTAATTGTTTTATGGAAAGACTTCCTTGCCCTCTTCAATAAAACAATACCGCCGGAGTCCCAACTGATAGCAAGGAAATGTAATCCATCTTAGCTCATTACATAAACCAGACATAATATAGGTTGCAATTATACGGGTTTATAACATCACCTCCCCCTTAAAAGAATCTCGTCCTCGAGATTAACTCACCTTACTGATCGAAACAGGGAGGGACACTTGGCACGCAGCTCATCTTCGAGTTCCCAAGTCGCTTCACTCTCTAACTGATCTGACCACTGATGATAAGCCGCAGACTTATCATATTTTATGCACTAGATTTAGTATTATATTATCTAAATAAAGTTATAGTTATGTTATTTATGCTTATTATGTGTTAAAATATATTATTTGTACAGAATGTTTTTATGAGTTTATGTGCAAGGAATGATTTTCTAGGCAAAAGTTCAGTTGAAGCCGGGACTCCATGCCGGGTAGTTTCTGCACGGCAGTACAGAACAGAAGAAGCCTTGCCGAGATGTGATGCCGGGTAAATGCTATCCGGCATGAGTGTAAAATCGCCTCGATTGACCATACGACAGCATGTGATCCACGTGTTTTCCAACCGCTGCCGGGTGTGATGCTGGGTAATTCCTACCCGGCATAAGCACTGTTTCACACGGACATCGACGGTTTCGACCGTTAACAGTTGGGCGCATTTAACACGTGTGCCGGCTATTGGGGACCCGGCACGACGCCCGGCATCGACACAATTAATGCCTATAAATAGGCCGAGGAAGGCTACAATTGAATACACTTCAACACCCATATACACTCCACTCACAACTCCAAATTCGCCCCACTCCATTGTTGGTGTCCAAGGAAGTTTCTACAGTTCCATCCACGCGAAGAGAAGAAGAAGATCCTGTCGGGTTAAGGCTACTCATTCCCTTCTCCCCTTTGTATTTCTTCTTGTAGTTGTGTGGATGGAGATGTAGATCTCCTTGCCTATTCTTGGTTAGGGATGAATTCCTTCTTGTAAACAATATGATTTCTTTAATATAATTTTCAAGTTTATTAAGAGTATGGTTCTTATTGAAAGAGAATAGGTTGATCTCTTTTTCTCTTCATGCAATTCTTACTTGTGGAAGACAAGTCCCAAGTAAGATAGGTTAGACTCTCTAATGGTCTTTCTACTCTCTTCTTATGAATTAAGAGTTAGTAGTGAGAGTGAAGATTAACCCACATTTCCCATTACTTTGTTCATTTCGTGGCATGATATATGCTCGGATTGTTAATAGGTAGTGAGTATTCTGTTTTCTACTCGGAAACTGGAGAAAGAATATGCATTATGACTATGCCGGACGCACTGTCGGGTGGCCAATGTCCGGCATATTCAATGTCTTTGAATATGCCGTGCAAGTGGTATCCGGCAGGACACCCGGCGTGTTCAGTTGTTGGTTAATTCGAAGGCCTGTGTTTATGTTTAGAGTTCATATTGATGCTTAGATGGTTTCACACCCTGGATCAAGGATAATTTCATTGTAATTACCACATAGTTTATTTAGTTTTTGATTAGGATTAGAAAACATTTCAATTTCCCCCCTTGTTTTAGAATAGGTATTACCGGATTAGGACTAATTTTCTATAAGTCCCTTGGGTACGATACTCTGGGTCGTAATATATTTACACTATACTCCGACCGGGTTTTATTTTGCTACCCGTAGTAGAGTTGTGGGATTAGTTTATTATTTTATTCTTTTGTATATAGTTTTTCCTACAATTTTTCGTTTAGCAAATTGGCGCCGTTGCCGGGGACTTGGAATTAGTCCAAGTCCTAAATTCGGTAAAACGCCGTATTCTTTTTTCCCCTATTCTTTATTCTTTGATTCTTTGATTCCTTGATTCTTTAATTTATTTTCGCACTTAGTTGCAGATTTGAATGTGCCGTGCGAAGCGCCGGGCAACTGTTACCCGGCAAACCCGGAGGAAGTCCGATGCCGGACAGGTTTGGCCCGGCATCATGTCCGGCATGTTCAAATTGTTTTCAAATTTTCGTATATTGTTAAATTTTAACAAATCTGAATGTATTCTTGTCTACTCCTTTCGTTATTTCTCTCTTATATTAGTCCCTATACTTTAATTCTTTATTTTGAATTTCGAATTTGCATCTGCCGGGTATTGTGCCGGGTGTTCTTCACCCGGCATTTTGGAGGAAGTCCTATGCCGGACGGGGTTTATCCGGCATGTCACCCGGCATGTTCAAATTCTCTCAGTAATTTTTTTATCGTAAATAGTAGGGACAGTTAGGAATGATCCCCTACAATCCCTTATTTACTCTTACATTTATTTTTGATTATCCTTTACCTTTCAAATGTCTTTTAATTAAGTCATGTTCGATTTTATGTCACGCCGGGCAACATGCCGGTTGGTATAAACCCGGCAATAGTGGAGGAAGTCCACTGCCGGGTAAGATTCACCGGCACTCTACCCGGCATAAAGGAGGAAGTCAAATGCCGGATACTTCATGCCCAGCACGAAGTCCGGCATATTCAATATGTTCTATCTTTTCTTTTCGTTTCGCAACATTTATTTTTATATATATATATTTATATATTTCTTTGTTAAATTAATATTGTGTGTTGCTCTTCATAAGTAAATAAGGTGAATGCATCTCCGATCGCATAATCTTCATGAAGATTCATCTGACCGCGATCAGGAGACAAAGAGACATTTTTTCGTTCCTTACGGCAACGATAAAACCAACAAACGCACTCCCTACACAAATAATCAAATACCACAGGCGAATGGCAATAAACTCTCTTCCTCAACAGGCGAATGTGGACAATTGCACGACCACACGCCCAATGCTCCGAATTGCCAGATTTTATACCATATGAGGAAGCGGAACTTGCAGAGACATCGACCATTAGCATGGAGCATAAGTCGATACAGTTGCTAATGCAGCAATTTTTTGCTCAACCATGACCGCTTGGTCAACTCCCGTCTCCAACGCTAAATTTATCAACAGGAGTATGCGAGATCGTTCATATCTCTATCGATATCTCTGATCACTCTGCCAAGTAGCCAAAGGCTAAGTGTAGGGCAGCCCCACGTGTCTAGTCTTCTTGCACCACAGGGGAGTCATTTTCTTCTTAATTACTTTTAATTTTATCTGTTACAGTCTTTCTTTATTTATTTTTTTTTTCTTTCGAACACTGGGGACAGTGTTCCTGCCAAGTGTAGGGCAGGGATCCCCCTTAAAAAATATATATATATGTTTGTTTATAAATAATTTTAAGTTTAAAGTTTATCAATGTTTTACTAAACTTTTTGCATGTTTTTGATCGAGATAAGATTAGGAATGACTAAAAGCTTGTTCTCTCAAGAGGTAAGCTTTCTAATGACTTGTAGATTCCTGTTTTTAACTCTTTGATTCTCTTTATTAACATGAGTACATGATCTTGCTCCTAATTCTTTCCTTTATGTACTTATGGGTATTCTTTTCTTTTTTTTCAAATTGTGAAAAATCTTTTGGGTGAAAATCTTAAAAAGGGTTTTTGTGCAAAAGAAAGAAGAAGAAGAAAAAGAAAAAAAGAAAAAAAAATCTTCTTCCAAAGGAAAAGCAATATATTCCTAGAGGTTGCATAAACTGCCTCTGAATAAAAGCAAGAAACGAGAGTTTTTCCTTTTATTTTTCTCCTAAATTCCCCGTTCTTCAATGCAAAAAAAAAATCATGGTTGATTCAGAAACTCTTGCAAAATAGGGCTGATTCATAAAACCATTGATAAGAGTCTTGGCCACATTCAGAAACTCTTGAAAAATAGAGCTGAATGATGGAAACCGGAAAAAGGAGAGATTACAAAAATCCCTTATGCAAAATAGCCCAAAAGTTTTTGATCGATTTTTGAAATTCCTTGTTTTATACCCATTAGTATGTTGTGACAAGATAAGGTAGATTAAGTGATACTTATGAATTAGAGTCATAGTTGGAAATATTTATCTACATTTTCATTCTAGAGTTTATCTGTTTTGTGCATAAGTAATTAGTCCGTTCTAATCTTGTTTTGCTCGAGGACTAGCAAAAGGTAAGTGTAGGGCCTTGATAAGCCGCAGACTTATCATTTTTATGCACTAGATTTAGTATTATATTTATCTAAATAAAGTTATATTTATGTTATATACGCTTATTATGTGTTAAAATATATTTTGTACAGATTTATGTTTTTATGAGTTTTATGTGCAAGGAATGATTTTCTAGGCAAAAGTTCAGTTGAAGCCGGACTCCATGCCGGGTAGTTTCTGCACGGCAGTACAGAACAGAAAGAAGCCTTGCCGGATGTGATGCCGGGTAAATGCTATCCGGCATGAGTGTAAAATCGCCTCGATTGACCATACGACAGCACATGTGATCCACGTGTTTTCCAACCGCTGCCGGGTGTGATGCCGGGTAATTCCTACCCGGCATAAGCACTGTTTCACACGGACATCGACGGTTTTGACCGTTAACAGTTGGGCGCATTTAACACGTGTGCCGGCTATTGGGGACCCGGCACGACGCCCGGCATCGACACAATTAATGCCTATAAATAGGCCGAGGAAGGCTACAATTGAATACATTTCAACACCCATATACACTCCACTCACAACTCCAATTTCGCCCCACTCCATTGTTGGTGTCCAAGGAAGTTTCTACAGTTCCATCCACGCGAAGAAGAAGAAGAAGATCCTGTCGGGTTAAGGCTATGACCATTCCCTTCTCCCCTTTGTATTCTCTTCTTGTAGTTGTGTGGATGGAGATGTAGATCTCCTTGCCTATTCTTGGTTAGGGATGAATTCCTTCTTGTAAACAATATGATTTCTTTAATATAATTTTCAAGTTTATTAAGAGTATGGTTCTTATTGAAAGAGAATAGGTTGATCTCTTTTTTCTTCATGCAATTCTTACTTGTGGAAGACAAGTCCCAAGTAAGATAGGTTAGACTCTCTTAATGGTCTTTCTACTCTCTTCTTATGAATTAAGAGTTAGTAGTGAGAGTGAAGATTAACCCACATTTCCCATTACTTTGTTCATTTCGTGGCATGATATATGCTCGGATTGTTAATAGGTAGTGAGTATTCTGTTTTCTACTCGGAAACTGGAGAAAGAATATGCATTATGACTATGCCGGACGCACTGCCGGGTGGCCAATGTCCGGCATATTCAATGTCTTTGAATATGCCGTGCAAGTGGTATCCGGTAGGACACCCGGCGTGTTCAGTTGTTGGTTAATTCGAAGGCCTGTGTTTATGTTTAGAGTTCATATTGTTGCTTAGATGGTTTCACACCCTGGATCAAGGATAATTTCATTGTAATTACCACATAGTTTATTTAGTTTTTGATTAGGATTAGAAAACATTTCAATTTCCCCCCTTGTTTTAGAATAGGTATTACCGGATTAGGACTAATTTTCTATAAGTCCCTTGGGTACGATACTCTCGGTCGTAATATATTTACACTACACTCCGACCGGGTTTTATTTTGCTACCCGTAGTAGAGTTGTAGGATTAGTTTATTATTTTATTCTTTTGTATATATTTTTATATTACAATTTCTCGTTTAGCAACCACTGGACCTTCACCATAGGCAGGGTCTTACTACGAAGCCGACGGACATCCCTGGCTAAAATGCGAGTAGGCACCGCCTCGAAACTGCAGTCCTCCCTCAACTGAAGCTGATTGTAGTCGATCACGTGAGACGGATCATGCAGATACTTCCTCAACATGGAGACATGAAAAACACCGTGAACAGCAGACAAAGCAGGTGGCAATGCTAACCGGTAAGCCACAGGACCAATCCTCTCCAGAATCTCAAACGGTCCAACGAACCTCGGGCTAAGCTTCCTACGCTTCCCAAAACGGACTACTCCCCTGACTGGAGAAACTCTCAAGAAAACATGGTCTCCAACCTCGAACTCGAGCGGCCTACGCCTCTGGTCTGCATAACATTTCTGCCTACTCTGAGCAATAAGCAGACACTCACGAATCACCCTGATCTTCTCTACTGCTCCCTGCACCAGCTCGGGTCCTACCAAGACCCTCTCCTTCAGGTCATCCCAACAGATGGGGGACCTGCACCTCCTACCGTACAACGCTTCAAACGGAGCCATACCAATGCTCGCCTGAAAGCTGTTGTTGTAGGCGAACTCAATCAGAGTCACATGCTGCTCCCAGCTACCTCCAAAATCCAGGACACATGCGCAAAGCATGTCCTCCAAAACCTGATTAGTCCTCTCTGTCTGGCCATCCGACTGAGGATGGTAAGCTGAACTGAAGGCTAAATTCGTACCCAAAGCCTTATGTAAACTACGCCAAAATCTCGAAACGAAACGCGGGTCACGATTAGACACAATAGAAGTAGGCACACCGTGCAGCCTCACTATCTCATCCAAATACAAACAAGCTAGGCGCTCCAAACTGAAGGTCTTCTTCACCGGCAGAAAATGAGCAGACTTCGTCAGACGATCAACTATCACCCATACGGCATCACAACCCGAAGGAGTCCTGGGCAAACCCATGACAAAATCCATCCCCACACTCTCCCACTTCCACTCAGGAATGGGAAGGGGCTGAAGCAAACCCGCTGGCCTCTGTGCTCAGCCTTAATCTGCTGACAGGTCTGGCACTTCAAAACAAACTCGGAGATGTCACGCTTCATCCCAGACCACCAGAATGAGTCTCTGAGATCCCGATACATCTTCACCCCTCCTGGGTGAACTGAATATGGCGCTCCATGAGCCTCCTAAAGGATCTCTCTGCGCAGCACTGCATCGTCTGGCACACATACACGGCCTCTGAAACGCAGACACCCATCGCTGGAGACACTGAAATCTGAACTCTGCTCCGAAGACAGCCCCTCTCTAATCCGACACAAAGCTGAGTCTGACTCCTGACCAACCCGGATCCTGTCGACCAAAGAAGACTGAACCTGAAGCGCTGATAAGTGCCCAAATGAGCATGTTTTATAGGTGTATTTCATATATAATATTAGCACTTTTCTTGCTCATTTCTCCACTTCGGTTAGTTTTCCTCTATTTATGTTTTATTATTTATCTCACAAAATTATTGGTTTAACATGAGGAAAACCAAGCCGGGAGTAAAGTAGACGAGGAGACGAACGCATAGACGCAAACGGCTCAGAAACGGAGTCCAAAACGAAGAATCTAGAGCCGGTCAAAGTTTGTAAAAAAATAAGTCGAGACCTTGTGTCCGCATATGAACCGGGCGGACGCCAAGGCGGACAGAGGCCGGTTGACAGAGACTCCGCGTGAGAACTAGGCGGACGGAGACGCGGACGTGAGTGAGTGTGCCGGGGGCGACGGCCGAGCGGACGACACGCGGACGAACAAGTGACCGGCGGACAAGGTGAGGTGTGAGACGTCCGCGTGGGATTAAGGCGGACGCAAGGCGGACGCGACTAAAATCGCACGCTAAACAGTTTTTCTTTCTTCGTTCTTCGGGCCTTTCTTCTTCCTTCACGCGCCTACAGACAACAAGATAAGCCGACAATCTTCACGCTCTGCAACCCCAATCCATCTACTCCCCTGCAAGCTCCCTTATCTTGTTAATCCACACGCATCTCCATCTCTTCTTCTGCTTTCTTCTTCTTCCTCCTCTATATAACACTACCACTCCATTACAAAACCTGCGCACCCATTGCCCGAAGTAACACACCTCACACACGTTCCATCCCCAAACTCAACACTCCAAATCTCTCATTTTACTTACAAAATCCTACGTATGTTCCCACTCTTCTTCCTCTTCATTTTCTCCATTCACCATCCACGCATCTTGTATTGTTTATTACGTCCAACCTCTGTCTGACTTATTACCAGTTAATATGTCAGGCTAAGGGGATTTACTACTCCGGTAAAGGTTTAATTATGTATTTATATTAATTATGCAACATTTCTACCGGTTAAAATAAATTCAGTTTGTTACGATTAAAGTTTTGTTTCTCTCCTTTTTTAATAAATTTCATCGATTTATTAAAAGCCTTACTAAGTCTGTTTTTAATTTCATCGTTAGACAGATGGGTTAATTAAGCCGTAAAACTGTAAGAACTTATTTTCATCGTTTAAGTTAATACATGTTGCAAGAATAAATTCCTCACACTCCTCTGCCGTTTACACGCTTTCTGCTTGAGTTTTCATCGGACCTTGCATTACAGGTAAACGAGTTCTATGAGTTTTCATCGGACCTTAAGAAAATTACAGGAATCTTGCCAAACTATTTTTAACCGGTAGATATAGCACAATTAATTAAATCATATTAACCTGAACCCGAAGTTCCGTTTAATTCATCTTCACTTCACTAAATTAATCTGTTTTTTTTTTACTTTTCAGAAACAAGTCAATTTAAAACCTCCCCCCTCTTGTGACACACGCTTAGGTACTACTTATCTCACTATAAGTCCCACGGTTCGATAATCCGGTCGCTTACACTTTTCTATACTATCACGACCGGGATTTGTTTGCAGCCCGACGTTTAATTTGAGCTTTAATTTCTTTTCTTTTAATTTTACAACCAGTTTAACCACTCACGATATAACGTTCTCAAAATGGCGCCGTTGCCGGGGACTTGATTTAATCTAGTCCCTAAGCCCCGTTAATTCACCTGTTATATTAATAATAATCTGTCAATATTAACTTAATAATCTAATTTCGGACATCGGACTTCTGATCTGACTTGGACATCTAACTTTGGACTTCGACTTCTGACATTTTAATATTATTGTCATTTATTTCTGTCATTTCTTTCCATTGTCATTTCAATTCCATTGTCCTTTAATATTCCATTGTCTCTAACTACTAACTTATAATTTCTGTCATTTCGTTCCATTGTCATTTCGTTCCATTGTCATTTCAATTTTCTGTCATTTCTTTCCATTGTCCCTAACTACTAACTTTAAATTTCTGTCTACTAATTCCTAACATTTTTATTTATTCTAACGTATAACCAGTTCTTTTCTCTGTTTTGAGTGGTGAATGCCTTTTACCAGGTCAAACAGCCTCCCAGAAAATATTAATAATCACACGGTTGGTTATAATCCAGAGATCGAGAGAACCTTTCTGCGCACCCTAAGGCAGAGACGAACTCAACAGAGCATTACCACCACAGTGATAGATTCTGACCCGGAAGCTAACATGGCATCTACACCAGCAACGGTTCGAAATATCAACAGGCCGTCTAACCAAGGACAACAGCCTGCTATCATCCTTCCTCACCTTAGCCCATCTGAATACGATGAGTGGCAATCTGAAGCCATATCATCAAATCAGATGTGTGAAAGAGTTGGGCATGTTCGATGGCACCAGTCCAGACGAAGCCCTGTTACATGTTACAAAATTCTTGCAACATGCCAACAGTCTTACTGCAACCGACGCAGTACTCCAGTATGCCATGCAAGATTGTCATTTTCCCTCACAGCCTGACGGGAAACGCGAGCAAGTGGTATCATAGCCTGACACCGAGTACCATTGGTACCTGGGACGACATGGCCACCAAGTTCTACGACAAATTCCTACCCCCGAGCCGAACATTGGAGATGATTGCTGAAATCTATAATTTCAAGCAACCAGGGTCGGAAAATATTTGTGAGACTTGGGACCGTTTCAAAGGTCTACTACTTACTTGTCCTCACCATGGTCTAACGAAAGAACAAGTATCACAATTGTTCTACAAAGGCTTGATCGGTCCATGCAGAACAATGGTGTTATCTTCGTTAGGGGCTGACATTCTGAAAAAGCCGGGAGCACAATTTCTGAACAGCATGGAGTCTCTCTGTGAGGAAATCAGAGACTGGGCCTCCGGTGGATCAAGGAGCGGTACTCCAGGATTATATCATGTTGGGGAGAGTGATAACAAGTTCGACCAATTGATGAAAAGCCATGAGCAACTCATGGAGAGCAATGCTCAGCAGGCAACAAAAGTCAGTACTCTGCAAAAAGTGGTTGAGCAGATGGCAATGAATTCTTTCCCCCAGCAAGCTAAGTCGATGGTTTCCTGATCACCTACTACCCCTCCAGGCTATGCTCCTCTTTCCCAATCAACTCCAACTAATTCTTGTACGCAATGTGGCGGGCCTCATGACTATGAACAATGCCCCCAACTACAAGAATTAAAAGCAGCGGAGGAGGCAAACTACATCACCAACAATCAAGGATACAGACAACCTTGGCAACGTAACATGCAATCTAACCTTCGCTACTCAAACACAGAAAATATCCAGAACCCACATACACTTCAAACATCCCAAAATTACAGACCTCAGTCCAATTTCCAAGGAGGCCAAAGGCAATATCAACAACAACCTTATGGCAATGAAGCTTCATCGAGTCGACCGGCTCCACCTCCTTCGAATCCTGAGTCTGAAATGTCTCAAATGCAAGAGATGTTTAAAGCTATGATGGGTAAGTCCCGAGATACGCAAGAAGAGGTCGCAGCTCTGCGCAAAGACCAAAGAGCCTTGCAATCTCAGATTCAACAGTTACTAACCCAACAAAGACCACCTGGTCAATTCCCTTCACAGACAAACCCTAATCCAAAAGAGCAAGCAAATTCAATCCTCATAGACGATGGCACATTCCAATCAACAAACTTGTGTGTCGTCTCCTTAAGGAGTGGAAGGGAACTCGAAACCAGAAAAGAAAAAGAAAAAGAAAATCATGAAGATGCCTATATCAATGTTGAAGAAACCATCAAACCAGCTTCACCTCCCTCAGAAATCCAAGTTCCTACTCCTGTTACTCCACCTCCATCTCGAGTTACCATCGACATCCCAACTTCCACTCATAAAAACAGTGAACTCCCATTTCCAAACAGAATGAAAAAGAAACACCTAGATGAGCAGTTCTCAAAATTCTTGAGTATTTTCAAGAAACTGACCCTCGACATACCTATACTTGATGCTTTGCAAGAGATGCCTAACTACGCCAAATTTCTAAAGGATCTCTTAACAAAGAAGAAAAAGAAACCTGGAAAAGAGACAGTGCACCTCACGGAGGAATGCTCTACGACCCTTCTTCGAGCACTTCCCCCCAAACAAACAGATCCGGGAAATCCCGTGATCCCATGCTTTATAGGTGGGGTGGACTGTGGAAGCGGTCTATGCGACCTAGGAGCCAGCATTAATATCATGCCATACGCCACCTTCTTGAAAGTAAGAGGAGGAGAAATGCAACCGGTTCCCTTCAAACTCCAACTAGCAGACAGATCAGAGATCAAGCCCATGGGCATAGTCCGAGATCTGGTAGTTGGAGTGTCTCGCTTTATCTTTCCAGCTGACTTCGTCATTCTAGAAATGGATGACGATGTTGAGGTTCCCCTGATTCTGGGTCGACCGTTTCTAAGTACTGCCAAAGCCATCATTGACGTCCATGATGGGAAAATCACTCTGCGGTACGAGGACGAAACGATCGAATTCGACATGCAGAAAATGATGAAGAAGAGTTCTAACTTTTCTCCTCATGCTAAAACAGTAGGATTAACAGACGATGAGGAGGAGGAAGGCGATTTTTCTTCAGATGAGGACATGTATTCCCTATCTTCCATCCTGAAAGCTGAAGCAGAACCGCTAGAGGAGGTATTATGTACTTCTCTAGAAGAAAAGGTGGAGGATCCGGAAGTTAATACCATGCTGGCACACGTGGAACACGGAAAGGCAACTTATCAAACCTTCCGGCCACCAATCGAAGAACTCGACAGAAAACCTCAAAAATCAATTCCATCAATAGAACAACCACCAGAGCTCGAGCTTAAAGAGCTACCTTCTAAACTCAAGTATGCCTTCTTAGCTGAAATGACCATTTGCCTGTCATTATTTCCTCTTCTCTGAATTCCGGGGAGGAACAAGGCTACTCGAGGTATTGAAGAACACAAGACAGCGATCGGGTGGACTATTGCTGATATAAAAGGAATTGACCCCTCCTATTGCACGCACCATATTATATGGAGGAAAACTACAAGTCTATCAGGCAACCCAACGTCGGTTAAACCCTAACCTCAAGGAGGTAGTTCGAAAGGAGGTTCTGAAACTCCTAGATGCGAACATCATTTATCCTTTCTGACAGTCCATGGGTCAGTCCTGTTCAAGTTGTCCCAAGAAGGGGGGCATCGAAGCTGGTAATGAAAGGAGAGGCTATCCCTCAAAGAAAGATCACAGGATGGCGCATGTGTATTGACTATCGGCGTTTGAACTTGGCAACCAGAAAGGATCATTTCCCTCTCCCCTTTATCGACCAGATGTTGGAGCGGCTAGCAGGGCAAGAGTACTACTTTTCTAGATGGGTTCTCGGGGTATTTCCAAATACCAATCGCACCAGAGGACCAGGACAAGACAACCTTCACTTGTCCTTACGGTACCTTTGCATACCGACGAATGCCCTTCGGTCTATGTAATGCCCCTGCTACCTTCCAGAGATGCATGCAAGCAATATTCGCTGATTTCATCGAACAGAGCATAGAAGTCTTTATGGATGACTTCTCAGTCTATGGCTCTAGTTTTGATAAATGCTTGGCACAACTTGACTTGATCCTAGGGCGGTGTGAGGATATAAATCTCGTTTTGAACTGGGAGAAATGTCATTTTATGGTCAAGGACGGGATTGTCCTTGGACATAAAATATCAGCTGAAGGAATAGAGGTGGATAAGGCCAAGGTAGAGGTTATGAGAAATTACCAGCACCAACTACTGTTAAAGACATCCGCGCATTTCTCGGGCATGCAGGATTTATCGGCGGTTTATACAAGACTTCTCCAAAATCAGTAAACCATTGACCGACCTGCTACAAAAAGATGCCCCGTTTCATTTTGATGAAAGGTGTTCAGCTGCTTTCCAAACTATAACACAAAAATTGGTGTCAGCACCTGTTGTCATACCACCTGATTGGTCTCTTCCGTTTGAGATCATGTGTGATGCAAGTGACTACGCCGTGGGGGCAGCTCTATGCCAGAAAAAAGAGAAAATTTTGAGAGTGATCGCTTATGCCAGCAGAACACTAAACGACGCCCAGAAAAACTATACGACCACCGAAAAAGAACTTCTGGCTATAGTTTTCTCCCTTGATAAGTTCAGGTCGTACTTATGGGGAAGCAAAGTCATCGTGCATACAGACCACTCCGCTCTCAAATACTTATTTACAAAACAAGAAGCCAAGCCTCGCTTATTGCGCTGGATTCTTCTACTTCAAGAGTTTGACATCGAAGTCAAAGATAAGAGCGGGAAATTGAATGTCGTCGCTGACCATCTCTCTAGGTTGGTGACTCCTACGGATAGTGTGCCTATCAACGAATTCTTCCCCGATGAGACTGTCTTCTCAATCACCAAGGTACAGGAGCCATGGTATGCGGACCTGGCCAATTATTTAGTCTCTGGAACAGTACCCTATGATCTATCCTACTCCCAGAAGAAGAAATTTCTTTCTGACTCAAAGCATTATTTCTGGGAGGATCCGTTTTTGTTCCGAGTTAGTGCTGATGGGTTGATTCGACGATGTCTCCCGGAAGATGAGGTTTCAAGCGTCATACATTTTTGTCACTCACGGGAAGCTGGAGGTCATCATGGACCCACAAGGACCGCTGCTAAAATCCTGGCCTCTGGATTTTATTGGCCGACCCTTCATAAAGATGTATATCAATTCTGCAAACAATGTGATAATTGTCAGAAAATGGGTAATACATCCAGGAGACATGAAATGCCACAACAGGGGATACTAGAAGTGGAGCTCTTTGATTGTTGGGGCATCGATTTCATGGGACCGTTCCCTTCCTCGCAGGGCCACCAATATGTTTTAGTGGCAGTTGATTACGTGTCGAAATGGGTAGAAGCCATACCCTGTCATCATGCTGATGCGAAGACAGTAACCAGATTCCTTAAGAAGCACATCTTTACCCGTTTTGGCGTGCCTAGAATTATCATCAGTGACGGAGGATCTCACTTCTGCAACCGTTCATTCGAAGCGCTTATGGGTAAGTATGGGGTACGTCACAAGGTAGCTCTACCTTATCACCCCCAGACAAACGGCCAAGCAGAAGTTTCGAACCGTGAGTTAAAATGGATCCTCCAGAAAACGGTTAACTCATCACGAAAGGATTGGGCACTTAAGCTAGATGATGCGCTTTGGGCTTACCGCACTGCATTCAAGACTCCCATCGGGATGTCTCCTTTTAAGCTTGTTTATGGGAAATCATGTCACCTACCTGTAGAGCTGGAGCATAAGGCATATTGGGCACTCAAGGCCCTAAACTTCGATTTAGAAGCCGCAGGAGAAAAGCGGAAGTTTCAACTCTCTGAACTCGAGGAGTTAAGAGATCAGGCATACCGTAGTGCGACAATATACAAGGAGCTCACCAAGAAACATCATGACCAGATGATCCACAAACGCGACTTTAAGGTTGGCGACGGAGTGCTGCTTTATAATTCCAGATTGAGACTATTTCCTGGAAAACTCAAGTCTCACTGGACTGGCCCATTCCAAGTTGTTGGAACCACTCCTTTTGGTGTTTAAACTCCAGAATCAAAAGGAGAACGCTTCAAGGTCAATGGATCTCGTCTTAAAAGGTATGCCGGAATTCTTGAAAATAATAATGCTCTGTTCGTAATTTATTTCTTACAGGAATACGAGGAAACCTCGACCCCAAAGGAACAGCAGACAACACCTCTACATCCTAGGTTTGCAAAAGTGTACAAACTTCCTACACCAGCAGTTCGATATCCACCCGCCTCAACTCTCTTCTCCACCTAAGCTTGGGTCAAATACGTCTAGCTAGAGACGTTAACCCGGGCACTTAGTGGGAGGCAACCCACTATCTATCTTTTGTCTTTCCTTCAATATTAAAGCTATTTTCCTTTTGTACTCTATTTCCCTTTATTTGTTATAATAAATGCAGTTTCACTTGAGTTCTTCTGGCTGTGTAGAATATTCTTTACAGGTTCGATTCATGACATTCCACAGCTGCACTCAAGTGTGGGGAGCTCTACACACTCTACGAATCTGGGGAGTACACTCTTCCTTTATTAATTGCATGCCCTATTAATTTTATTCCATCTACGCAA